>JAUZNK010080233.1:0-13266 GCA_035046665.1 Euphysa ruthae | reverse complement strand
TAACTATTTAACTTCACTGAGCTAATTTACACTTTTGTTGTCAAAATCTACTAAATTAATTTTGCCTAAAAAATTGCAGTGAAGGACCCATTTCCAGACAAAAAAGAATTTGATTTTTAAGTTAAATTTTTATCTTGACTACACAATCTAAATTTAAAAAAAAATAATTGATAGAGCGATTGCTGAGAAAAATGAATGATATTTACGCATAAACACTATGAAAGAACTAGATAACAATATTTGGATTTTTAAAACTAAATTAAATTAATTATTCTTTCAGACTATAAATTTTAAATTTAAAAAGAATAAACAGAATGGTTGTTGACAAAAGCACATTGCATGTACACACATTGCAATCACACACATTGCATGCACACACATTGCATGCACACACATTGCATGCACACACATTGCATGCACACACATTGCATGCACACACATAGCATGCACACACATTACATGCACACACATTGCATGCACACACATATGGGACTAACAAACTTATTTACAAATTCATTAATCCCTTTTCCAGACCGATGTCTAGGTACCAAGAATATTTATTGTATTGCATTGCTTAAATTAAAGCAGACCATAAATTACCTTTACTCATGAACCCACAGTCTGCAAACAAAAAAGAAAAATCAATTACCTTTATTCATGGAAACCACTGTCTTTAAACTAAGTTGAATACAAAGCTGAGTCTTTCCACTAGCACTTTCTCCGCATATTTCTGTTATACCAGGGTATATAAATCCACCATTAAGACATGCATCAATTATTTCACAACCAGTAGAAAGTTTATGTTGCTAAATTAAAAATTTGGCGATCAAATATCTTTTAGATCTATAAAAACTCAATGGTGCAGCTGCAAAGTGGGTTAATATGATTAGGAATATTAAACTTTGACTTAGATAGAATTTGACACTTGTTGTAAAACTCTTTAGACCAGATAATTTTCCATTGATGTACTAACCTTGTATACATGAGAGTCACTATGCAATATGACAGCCGCGGTGACAAAGGAACTCTTCAAAATAGACTTTGCTGCAACTTTGAAAACACTTGTAATATCATTTTCACTAAGACCAGTTTTCTTTTCAAGTTCAAATGAGGAACAAGATAGTAGCTGGGAAATTTTTTTGATTTTCGCTAGACAAAAAAAAAAGAAAAAAATCTATTTATAATATACTAAAATACAACAAAGTACAAAGTACTTCATGATCTTATTGATGTTCATACGACATTTATTGCAGCTTTTGAGTCAATATTGCAGATGTGGAATTTTAAGTCAATATTTCAGATGTAGTACTTAAGTCAGTATTTCATATGTGACACTTAAGTCAATATTTAAAGCTATGCTACATTAAGTCTGTAATTTACATGCATCACAAGTTATTATTCTAGATGTGGCACCTAAGTAATTATTTTAAAAGCTTTAAGCTGACCTAAGATATGGCATTTAAATCAAAATTTCAGATGAAATACTTTAAGTCAACATTTCAGTTAGATGCCACAGGAGTTAGAAAACAAATAGAATTTTACAAAAAGAGGGGGGATTAGGGGTTTATTCTCAGGAATGGGAGCCCCGCAAACCCATAGGACATCTTCTTGGAGGAAATGAATTACCATCCTTCGGAGCGCAACATTTGTGTATGCGAAGATGAATGCCAGTATACGAAACTGATGAGCCCTTGTTTTGTCGTCTTAATATTTGATGTAGTGGATGTTGTTGGCTTTCTGGAAATTCAATAGCCGATCTGTTCCTCCTAGAGGTAAACAGCTTTATTGTAGTCACGAATAACAATGCTAGAATCATCACGATGCCTAGCAAAATTTCCAACGAACTGGACAGCCAAGTCCCTAACTTGTAACTTAATCTTTGGTTTGGTACCAATGCTATAAACGTCCTCATGAGCAGTGACTTCTTTCTTATCCCTAGAGTTGAGTAAGTCTATGAGCTCTGGAGTGGTGATCTAGTACTGGTTTTCATGCAGATGCTCTCCCACATGATCAACAGTATACGTATGAGTTTTTGGATCGAACACCTGAGTGGAGAGCTATACTACACTAATTAGAGTGAAGACGTCGCTAAGGGGCACACTCTCTATGTTCGCTCCACACATCATGTTCATCGGGAACCCATAATCATACCCCTCCCATGGAGGAATATTTGCATGCTAGATAGGCTGCTTGTATATCCAAATGGTGATGTTTGCCTGTTCCTGCTGTGGCATCTTGGCTGTTCCATACTGTAAACTCAAACTGAGTCGTTTTCCAAACAACTTATGAAATACATTTCATAACTTTTGGCCTTATATCTTCCCTATCGAACCACTTTCCAAAACGATAGGCTATAGCACCACTCATAGAGTGGATGGCTTTGTGGTATTCTGTATAGATCTTCCGGTCGAACCACATAATGAATATAGACCAGATATTACCGAACTTTCCCCCAAACTTGCTGATCAACACCATGAGGAGTGTCGGCGCTGACCTGATCCACTTGAACAACAGTTTCACAGATGTGCTAGGGGTTCTTTAGCTGACTTACCTATAACAGTGAATAACTTGTAGTGTTATTATGGATCCAAAAACTCTAGCACTTCCGAGGTCATGTCTATGGTTACTCTAAGATCTTCATTTTTAAACAAGACCCAATATACCTTGCCCTTATTTGTGATATCTGGCCCTCTTACTACTGGCCACATCTCGAATCGATGACCATAGACACCTCCCTCTATCTCCTTCCAGACGATTGCGTCCTCTTTATTGATGTAGCTCCCGTCTGGGTAGAATACTGGGGCGCTGTTAACAACTAGAGCATAGTATACGTCTGGATAAAGTTGCAGATGGGGTGTTTCCTTCTTCACACATGGCATAAACCCATAAGACTAGAGAGACTTCAACAGCCTTTTCTTAACAACCTCCAGAATGGCCCAATCAAGGATGTTTTTTATCAATGCAGGAGGCTAGATAGGCTTCAATAACCTTCTCTAACCAGCTTCTGGAATAGATATGTTTTCTGCAAATTCCGTGACGGCCACATTCTCAGCAAGAATTTGCTCAATGTCTTCATTCTTGAAGGTATATTCATTCATAATTTGTTTTTCATCCATGGTGGGAATAAAGATGTCGATACACAATAGTCAGACGAGTCTCTAAATGAATATTTGGGTCAATTCACAAAACACACAGGCAAATTACCTACTTGCACACTTTCCACTATCAATAAATTTTTGAGCAACACGATGAGAAACGTACCGCTTACAAAGCAGAGTCGAAAGGCTTAGTCCTTACACCATATAGCCTACACAGAACTGGTGGCGTTCTAAAAAGACATAGCTGCTGGCGATGTGTGCCACAATATATGTTGACACAGTTTTTGTGCCATAGCTGTAAGATATTCACTTTCAACCATGGGCATATATTATCTCCCTTCATCGTTTGGTATAACTTGGCCTAACGCACCTCTAAATAAAAACAACCAAGTTCTCAGAGCTGCGGACAGTGGGGTGTAAAATTAGGATTACCAATTATTTATCTATGTGAAATTTTCCTAAGGTAGATTTACTTTTGCCCAATTGTTTATGTACATGAAACCGTCCCTCGCCTACATTAGTATTTACCCAATTATTTATGTATATGAAACCAACCTCGCCATACGTCCTCACCATATCTGCCCAATTATACATGTCACCCCAAGAGTGTTTAACTAAAAAGACTTAATGTTGATAAACTAATATACCATCTCTTCTATTATCAAAATGATAATCAGGAACACAAGCCATTATAGAAATTTCACAACACCAAAGGAAAAATTAATGTCCTAAATCTTTTTAGTTTGTCTTCTTACTTAAGAAATAAAAAAGAAGATTTTATGGAGTTTAGCATGAAATTTAATTTAATTTAATTGAAGAATTTAATGAAGTCATGAAAGAAGTTTCTGTCATTTAGGCATCTTTAACTCAATAAAGCAGCAGAGCTCCAATTAACTTTTAAAAATTCGCAAACAAAACTTTTAAAAACAAAAATTTTTCGGCAAATGCTGACTGCGAAAATTAAATATTAATAATGACTGGAATTTATAAGTCAAAAAAATTTTATGGTAAATCCATTCACCTGCTGTAAATTCTGGAAGATATTTATATTATATCCTTGATGCGAAAAAACCTTTAATCCACAGCAAAGTTTGTTTTCTTTTTCAGATTTTTCCTATTCATAGTTTGGGTTTTCACTTCTTAACTTCTTAAGATATTGTCAGCCATATAATCACATGCATACAATTCTAACCCCTGGTATATAATTTTCCAAATCAATCTGGCAGTAAACTGAAACTCTCTGTGAACCAGTCTACTCACTCTACTTGTAAAAGTTGAGAAAGCCAGTTTGAAAGCTAAAACAGTTGCAGAGAATATAAGCACTACAGGAGAGTACCCACCAGCACTGTGGTAAACCTTAAATCTGCAGCATTTTGGTAGGTTGAAGGGTATCAACTTTCAGACGAAGTTAAATGTGATAAAATAGTAGTTTTTAAATTTGATGCAATTTAATAACAAAAAATTTCTATAAATTTTTTTTTAGGATAAATGTCTTTCTCATATCAGTTCTTTAGTATGTTTCAAATAAAAGACTCAACAAACAATAATTTATATAAATTTTTAGACTTCACCTAAACTCTTTGTGTGCCATGGTATATTCCAGGATTGGCGCACTTTCACTTTGAAGGCAATTTTCGACCGGTAAACGACTTTTATTAGACTGGAGACCAATTTTTTTGAATTCTCCGTAAAATTTTGTTTCAGAAAAGTTTGGTGGTTCAGTAGATTTAAAACATTGGGAAAAAATGGCTGCCAAAAATTTGTAACTTACTTCTACTTCATTTTCATGTGATTTAAAGGAAGGAAGGATTAAAAAAAATAGTTTTGTTTTTTTTCTTTTTAAGATGGCTTATGGTGTATAAATATCGAAAAACAGACAGTTGTGAACTTTAAAACAACAACTATTATAAACCTCACGTGAAGTCTTTTATGTGAGAATATGCAAAAAAAAATTTATGAATTTCAGCTCTATCATCTGTGATAATTTGCAAAGCCTCTTTCAACATGGTAGCTCCATTCGAACAACATCCTTCCTTCTGTAAACAGTGAATTGACTGGTCCTCACTACCATCAAATGCTAAGTTTAGAGCACAAGTCTTGAACAATTTGGCGATAAGCTCTTCAGATAATTTGCTCCATGCCTCTAATACCCATTCCTCAATTTTTTTCTCCTTGGGGGGACTTCCATATTCCCAGCCTGAGTATATTGGTGGATGCCAGAGCTTAACCACGCATCATATTCAGAGGTAACATCAGCTTTAAAAAGATTGTTCCAAGATACATCCGGATCTTGGATATAAGGTTTGCAACCACCTGAAACAGAATCAACGTTATATCCTTTAATATCTCTTGAACAGACTGCATCATATGATACTAAAAGCCATGCCAATAAACGCTTTTAAATGAGAACCTTCCAATTACTGAGTGAAAAAACTCCAGGGTCAAATAATCATCCATCTATGCATTTGATGATGTTGCAACTATGCACTTTGACTTGAATTCTTCGTTTAAAGCCTTGAATTCGCGCTTACCACAACCACAGAAGACAATGAAAGGTTTTACCGGTATCCCATCAGCTTTCGCAATCAAACAGACAGAAACTCTCACTTTCTCATAGCCAGTTGTTTTTAAAGGAATGTCTTTCTTTCACTTCGTATCAACAGTTGTTCCAGAAAGCATATCCGACCATATGGCAGTCTCGTCCATAGCAATGATGGAGCTAGGTTTGTATTTGGATTTTTGTTGAAGTCTGCGATTCTGAACCACATACATAACCAGCTTATCAATCATTAAGCTTGGATCCTTCTGAGCGATTGTTGTTCTTCTTCGCAGCGAAAGTCCATTTCTTTTGATAAATTTTCAAGCCATCCACGACTTGCAAAAAAGCTTTCTCTTACAGCTGGATCGTCTGTACTATCATTGTGGATGGTTTTAGCTTTCCTCATAATTGGTTTCCATGAAACTCTAAGCATTCTAGCTCTACATTCATGAACCCATTCTAAAACTTCAAGATCCACATTTTCTAATTTTCTTCGTGCCCCTTTCAACCTCTTTTGTTTCCCACCTCCTTTCTCAAGATTTTTTGCAGTTGAAACTTTTGATTTTGATTTTGATTTTCAAACCAGTATAAGGGGACATCATGCTTGTAAAGATGTTTGGGCATGATCAATTGGTAAACAACTCATATGTAAAAAAGATACAAAAGAGGAAGGAAACGAATATGAGCAAAACTCTATTGGAGTATTTAGAGTCAAAGAAGGTGAAAAGAAAAGAGCTTCTTGTAGGTCACTAAAATAAAATTGTCAAAACTGCTTAGCAAAAAACCATCAGGCAGATAATTCCAATAGCATGATGGCAACTGTGAGTGGAAAGAAATAAAGAGAGCTTGGTCTTGTCGTTCCTGCTAAATTCAAGTGTATTACATGAAACAAAAGAATCGCTAAAGTATTACCCGAAGAACTAACAAAGAAAAAAACTAATTTTTCATATTTTGAGTCATCTGTATAGGATTTTCAAGAAAAGAAAAGAATAGAATACAAATGAAAACGGTCATTAGCATTTTTTTTACTGTTTTTACAAGAAGCGCCACATTTTTAGGTGCAGCGCTTATTGGAGAGTGGCGCTTAATAGAGGGTGGCGCTTATTGCAAAATTAAGATTAAAGGTGCAGTAGTTATTAAAGGGCGGCGCTAATAAGAGGGAAGCACTAATAAGAGGGTAGCGCTTATTAGAGGAAATACGGAACTTTTTATAAAATAACAAAACTCTGAATTTGATCATAAAAACAACTGACTATCCCTCCTCCATTAAGATCAAATAAATTAATTGTTTATAAACAGTATTATGCAATAACAATTTGAATGGGCAATTACAAAAACATTTACCAATTCCTTATTTTCATAATATAAATAGTAAAAAAATTTTTGTTGCTTAGAGTATCAAACTTTTAGAATATTTTGCATTTGGCTTAGTTTCTTTAGTGTAAATAATGATTAACTGCTGTTCTGAATTGCACTGATGAAAGAGGGTTTTAGAATCTGACAATTCTTTTATTATTAGTTTATTCATTTTCGATTTAGCATTTTATATGTGATTTTCATTGATCATTCATTTTTCACTGAATCAAAACGATTCGAAAATCGCAACTAGCAAATCTCTAATTGGAGCACTGATTAACAGTTTTCTTAAAATAAAAGTAACTAGTTAACTTTGAAAATTACATTAGTAATACTAACCTTCTCGTAAATGCTGTACAAAGCGAGGATTAACGTCCAGTGAAGCTACAGACATGTATTATAACACTAAACAGAAAGAAAAACTTCATAAAACAAGATTAATTCTTCTTATTACACCTCAATGAATTGCTGATTATGGTACAGGAAGCTGATCTCAATGCCCCAGTCTATTTCTCGAAACATGATTGTTAAAGTTTTCAGTAATTTTAAACTATTTAATTCTAATTTTAAGCTTCACAGAATATGAATAATAAAATGGTAGGACACACCTAACACATATAAAAGTCTCACTTTTTCAATGACATTCCCAGAAATATTTTTTTACGATTTGTATTTATATGCAGAGGACTCTTGCTTTCTGTTCCAACATAAGAATCTTAGAGAGAAAGAATACAGATAAAACTTTTGAGATTAATTTATCAAAAATAATTTATCTTAATTATTTTGGTGCTAGTGAAACTATATTCTATTTGCACGTGATTGTTAAGAAAGCGGAATTTTGAAAAGCGGATTGCAAAATATATGTATTAGATATAGACAGACCTCTCTGGGAAAAAAAAGGAGTGTTTTTATTTCTCGAGGTTATTTTTTATAAAAATATGTCACAACCATATCAATTCGTACCTGAAAGATATAAGTGACAAAATAAGCGAGAATGTAGTCGACAACATGAGGATTACAGTCAATTAGGGTAGGACAAAGAAAGTACACAGCAAATTGCAAGAGTTGATTTAGCTTAAGACCTTCCAGATTATACGTTATAAAGACAAATTAGGTCAAAATGAATTTGTCAAGCTTGGTAGATTTATGTTGCCAACGGTGATAAGATGTTTTTATTTACAGCTTTCACTCAATCAGGGTAGTATCAAGAAACTGTATATTCAAAATAAAGAGTTTATTTAGTTTAAACCTTTAAAAAATGCTTTAAAGACAAATTACTTCACAGTGAACCCTATTTTGGACATCCAAACTAGAAAGCATTCATATTCCCAACCATATGTGAATACTCTTCTCTGGATTTAAAAATACCAATATGTTGAATAGAAATAGTGTTCTAATGTTATATTTATGTTTCCAAGTCGCTATTGCAAACACATCTTCTTCAACTAATGCCATAAAACTGCGCAATATACCTATATAGCCACTTTTATTGTCCAAAATGGGTAAGTACACGTTACTTCATTTTAAATTTACTAGATGTAAACGTTTAAAAAAATTCATACCCTTCATCTAAATAATTAGACTAAAATGTGATGTTTTTCTCTATATTCTTTTAAGCAGGAGCATTATTATGAGAATAGAGTTTACAAAACGTAAATTTTATATGTAGAAAAATCATGAATTTGATGGCTTTCATATAAAATTTATTGTTGTGATATAGGGGAGATTTATAAAGCAGATAGGATTGGATTTCTTTTCAACTTCAATGAAATTTGTGGTATATTTAATATGAAATATTAACAAGCTACTTGAGATATTAATGTATAAAATATTTTATAGTTTCTTGAATATATATAACTATCTCACTGATCTTCAGTTTGGCTTTCCAGCTAAACATTTTACTTCTCGTGCCCTTATCAGCATAACTGAAAAAATACGAGATAATGAAAATTTCGCTTGATTTAAAAAAAAAGTTTGATACTACACTCAAGTTAGGGTTCCCCAAGGCTTAGTCCTAGGCCACATTTTGTTTTTAATATATATTAATGATTAAAATATTTCTGTTAATTCTATTGCGCATCACTTTGCCTATGACACAAACCTCTTATGCATTATTAAATCTATTAAAATCTTGCGTAAAAAGATAAATTGTGATCTTAAGGGTATTACTAACTGGGTTATTGCCAACCGTATTCCTCTGAATATAACAAAACCGAATCCTTAATTTTTGGTAAACCTAGTAAACTATTAGATTCCAAATCTTTGTAGATTAAGTTAAATGGAAAAAAAATTATATCCTTCAGCTAGTACAAAATATCTCGAGTTTTGAAGCAGATCAAGCAATATGCTTTCTAAAATATGTTATATGTAGTACTAACTGTTTACTTTATTTTGCTACACTCTCACCTCACATATGAACTACTGGGGTCAAAATAGTAGTTGATATTTAAATAAGATTTTATGGCTTCACCGTTCAGCATTAACTTCATGCCGTTTCGATCGGATTTCTTTGAGCTTTAAAAATTCTTCTTTTCACCGATCTGGTGAGCGTTTCAAATATATCGTTAGTGTTTCATTCTTTGTCGCCGCCTAGTGTACCAAATTTAATTAACTTCTTATAGAAAAAATACCAACATTTACAATACTGGTAGTAATAAAGCCAATAAACTAGTCCTGCCAAAATTTAAAAGTACGAAATATGGTAAAAACCCAATAAACTATCAGTGCGTCACTGAATGGAATAAATCTATCACAGAAATAAGTACTATTTTTAAGTACGTATATACAAACGCTCTTAATTACAAATATATTTTTGAATTAAATAGTAAGAATTAAGAGAAAGAATTATTCATATACTTACGTATAATTAATATAAAAAACCAGATAAACAAATGCTCTTTTTAACGTTTGTTTTTAACTAAGTATTTACTAATAAAATCTGGAGTCACTCCTTTTGGTCAGTTGCATTTGACAACTTCACCTGGACTTGTTGATTTCATACATACAGAAAATTTTTAATAAAATACATGGGAACTAAACTTTGAAGTAATAAGAAAACTTTGATCATGTGTAAATCAAGGTATACTTAACAAAAGTTGGTACGTGTTTGAATTATAAACTTTTACTTTAACAGTTCAATTCATGACACTTATTGCACAAAAATTAAGTAGTTAAAAAAAATTAACATTTCAACGTTTGAGTGGATAATAAATACATGGCTTAAGAAGTAACTATCTATTTTTGTAAGATAAGAGGTTTAATTTGATGTAATTAGATGAAAAATATTCCAATTTAAAGAAAAAATAAATATAAAAAATGTATAAACTAACAAAAATTGCTCCTTAAGCTTTACCAGTGAGTCGACAAACTGTTTAGCAATTATTTTTTTGAATACATTATTATGAGTAATATCCATTTCCTCACGGTTCAACCATTTGTTAAAAAAACATAAATCCAGGAAAATTTAAATAGTGAATTAAACTCATCGAGTAAAAAGATTTAAAGATGTGTATATATTGTTTACTGAAAAGTCATTCTTTCCATTCTGGATTAAGCTTCTTTCGGATTTTTTAATAAAAAACAGCTTAAATCAAAAACAACTACGACATCTTTTCAGCTTAAAAGCTTAACAGTGAAAGTTGATCGATCATACAGCTTGCGAACAGCATGGAAATCTGGATACACTCACGTCTAGAATACTGCTGCTGCTTATTCGTATTTATTTCAAGCACAACTATTCTTTGCTGAAAACATTAAACTTCTGGAACTAATGGTGATGGCAACAATCTGTGGCAAATGATGCACTTTATGGTAACTTTTTTTAAATTTTAAAAAAATTCAAGGAATGTGATATAGTGCTAATATAAAACTGGTCATCTCTAGAAGTTTTTGAACTCATACTTATATGGTTCAAATATTGTGTGTTTTATGATAACTTTATCAATAACAAAAAAGTCATATACTCAGCTTCTAGAAATTTACAGAAAGTTGTCTTTTCAGAAAAAATTTACAAAACGAAAAGAACACAAAGAGTTTCAAACAAATAAATACTGAAGATCATTTAAAATAAATTCTTCAAATGCTGAAGGACAGCTTCTAACGTTCTGATTACAGTAGAGCTACAAATATTTTTACAGTTTTGGTAATTATTTTATAAATTTCTTCCTTTTTAAAATATTAGATTTTCATGTTGGAAATCTCATTAAATCAACGCATGAAATGAAAATATGTTGAGAACCAAAAATTATTTTTTTGATAAGGATGAGTACAAAGTAGTATCATCTGCACACATAGCAAACCTGTAAAAGGCAAATTATTAACGAAAATTTAAAAAAAGTAGGACATTTTGGTTTTTATGTAGAGATGAGTCAAGTTAGTCTCAGTTCTTGGTAGAACGTCAGACAATATGTCCAAAATCATCAAGAGTTACTGCTGAACTGCTGGTTGACTATAGAAGAGACAGGTATCAACTAATATATGATTCATCAGCGCTTTCAAAGAGAGATTTATAACTACTGACATTCAATAAATGCGGAATTCTAAGCTGCTAGCAAAGATTTTGGGCTTCTTTCTACAAGTCGTCAATGTAGCAATCAGGAAACTACTATCTCGGTACCCTCAACAGACACTAACAAACAAAATAAAAATGGAAAAAAATTAACATCAAACACGCAAGATTAAAACAAATAATAATTTAAGCTTTTTAAAAATTTTAATTCTAAATAGAAACTGAAATAAATCTGAAAATTGCGATTGTATACAAAAAGAAAGTTGTCCTATTGGACGGAAATTGTAGAAGTTGTATGGACGGAAATTGTAGAAATTGTATGGACGGAAATTGTAGAACGTTAAATCATAAATAACAGGAAAACAGAAAATCTTCCGTTTAATAAAAATAATTTGACCGATATCAAAAAAAAAGTTATCAAAAAACTGAAATTTAAAAAAGCAATTAAATTACAATTGTAGACAAAAAGAAAATTGTCCTATAGACGGAATATAATTTAGGTACATTTGTATTGCCTCTACTCCTAATTTATATCAGGAAAATAAAAGAGAGATTGCCGATCACCTCTTATTAAAACAAGGCAGAATCATTGAACCGAAAATCAGAATTTAAATCGAAATAAATATGAAAATAAATTTTGCTTGGTGTATAAAAGTATTTTTGCAATAATTGATGTTTATGTTGAAATTGCCCAAATTCTATTTGATAACAAATTATACTTCTTTTCAATGTATCAATTTTAATTGATTTAATTAATTAGCACCTAATCTTTAAAGAATTTAAAACACAATTTCTTAACCACAAAACATCTTTTAATCACAAAAAATATTTGAAAAACACTTCTCTTTCAATGAAAAATTTTGCTTGTGAAATTCTTATTTAATATATAATAATCTAATTATTTTCTAATAGCACCCTTGCAAAATCAAGAAAACTATATTTATTTAGAATTAAGAATCTAAAATCAAGATAGTTCACAAAATAAAATAAGATCAAAATATATAATAATTAACAACAAAGCCATTAACTTTATATTTTAGCTTTATCATCGTTTGATTAATTTTTAACTTTTTGGTGAAAAAACTTGGAAAAAAGATTTGGACACCCAAAAATACGTAATACGTATTTATTTATAGAAAAAACTCACTTATACCACCAATTTTAACAAACCAAAATTGGCACATTACTAAATAAGAAAAAAGAAGAAAATAGAAATACGTTTTAAAGATAACCTTAATAAAACAAAGTAGATATATATATACATACATAATAAATCATAAATACGAATTAAAAACACGAAATATATACATTATAAATTTTTAAAAAACATATTTGTTAAACTGAAGATGAGATTGTTGTGAAAACTGAATACTTTTCCATCAGACTCAGCCTCCAAAACTACTAAGATACATATCAATGACGTACCACAAGTACGATAAATATCATGGACATACCACAAGATCAATATGTTTAAAAATTTTACGCATTTTACCAAAATGGATTCACTTTATTTTGGAAATAAATATGGGTAAAAAAAAGAAAACTAAAAATAAAGAGTAAATAACAATAAAAAAAAATCTAAAACTCAATGAAGAAAGGTAATTTGAAATTCTCCAACAAAACTATCTTACCAATTCCAAGAAAAGTTTCTTAAGATGTATCAAGCTATGGCAAAATTTCAGAAATAAAGTTTTAAATTGAAATCTTGCAACTATTCAATATTTTTCTACGGGGAATTTCTACACAATAAAAAAATTTGTCATTTT
>JAUZNK010080222.1:0-13266 GCA_035046665.1 Euphysa ruthae | reverse complement strand
AAAAGAAATATAACTTTTAATAAAATATTAAAAGAATAAATAACAGATTTAAAAATTATTTTAATAAAATAGGTTGATTTTCGTAACTTTCGTTACTTTTATTTGAAATTTTACATGAAGTTATATGATTATAAGAGAAATTGATTTACAGTTTTATTTCTTTCAAAATGGTTTTTGGTACTGAGCCCAAATATTCCATCGTTTTAGGCCTAAACAGGTTTTTCTTGAAATCTGTTCGTTTTTTTTTTATTTATTTTTTTTTTTTTTTCAAATTTTGCATGAACGTAAACCATCCCAGAGGGATCTTTTACTTTATATGTCCACCTGTCAATATTTCTCGTTCTTCAGGTGCAGGCCCTGAAATGTGTCATGTTTGGTAGAAATATTACAATTTTCTAATATTGCATGAAGTTGAAGAACCATGGAGGGAATCGTTTACCTTATACTGCCATTTGCCAAAAATTTTTTGTTTGCCAGACCGAGGTCCAAAAAGGTGTCATTTTGTAGAGTAATGACATTTTAGAAAATTTATCAAAATCTGTTTTTTGCTTCTTTTTTTTTTTAAATTTTCATTTATCAATTTTATCTATTCAGACTTAATTAATGTGTTTGTGCGATTATATATCTTTTTCTTTATTATAAAACAGTAGCTGATAATTTCATTGGAAATTTCAAGATTTTAGTCCATTAGTCACAAAATTATTTCTTTTTTATTTCTTTTTTTATGTGAAGTTAACAGATCACAGAGACCAATATTTGTCGAAAATTCTTATTAGGAAGGAGACTTGCCTGAAAATCAATCTGATTTAAATTCCGTTGAAAAGGTTAGTTTTAGGGATGTCAGTATCATAACCAATTTTTGGCTGAGGTATGTCCAAAATTTTAAATTTCTCTCCAAAAGTTGTGCTTTTATGCTGAAATATTTTGAAATATGTGTTAGTCTTTTCAGATTTTGATTAATTTGTCTTTTATTTCCGGGAGTCAATTAGCTTGTTGTTGTTACAGTATTACTTGCATTTTTTTTCTGCTTTACTTTGTTCAGTTGCCTCATTGATCTTTTCAAAAGCCCGTCACGCATTTGCTGGTTTAAAAGCATTTAGATCTTGAAGATCACAGTTTCAATACTTTAACATTTTTATTATTATCATTTATGAATATTTCACAGAACAGAACAGAACTATTTTACAGAACTTTCTAGTTTAAATAAAAAACTGCTATCACTATGTGTCATGCATAATTCATAAAAATTAAAATAATGAAAAAAAATAAATAGTAATAAAATTAAATAAATTAATGTTTAAAAAATTGCTTGATTAAGCACATTATACATGAGCTATTCAAAAAAAAGTTTTGCATTTACCAATAACAATTTGTATAATGTTTTTAGTCTTTTCAATTATAAGAAGGCTAAAGAAGTTCTGTTTTTAAAACTCGTTTTCCACAACAGACAATAAAGTAGCCAATTTCATGATTTTTGGTGATGCTGTGCTTTATCTAAATATTTTTTGACTTGCCAATCGATCTGAATTTGATCTAAATCTGAGTGAATTTTTGCTATTATTTTTTATTAATCATACACATTCTATCTGTATTCTAATCCAGCCTGTCTTTTTCCAAAAAAAATTCTAATAATATCATATTGGCATACATTAATTTACAGTTAATAATTAAGGTATTTTTTAAGCCTTGATAATGTAGCAAATACATTAAAATAGACTGGTAAAATTTTTGGTCAAACTGTTCTCTTAAGTTCTAATTATATTTAATTTTTGGTGATGTTAATTAAAGCAATGTTGTTATAAATAATGAATATATCATAATTGTTGAAATACTGCCTAGTAGTGGAACATAAAAAAGGGTTACCCAATCTCTTAATTAAGAAAAAACAAAGTTAAATATGTTTGTTACTGCTCAATAGAATATTCTCTTATGGTCTGAACAAGAGCATAGGAGAGGAATACATGACTGAAAGATCTATTTTCCAGCATCAAATTTAAAAAAATTTATCTCAATAAGGAAGGACTCACAATCAAGGGAAATAACAATGGCTGTTACCATTTCATGACCCATCTTGTTTGTAATCTAAACTTAGACTTTTCTCTCTCTCTAAACTGTTTTCTTTAAATAAACTTGTGCCTCTCAAAGCAAAATAAAATTAATAAAAATTGTCGGTAACATAGTGGCTAAACATCACCTTTATTTATAAGAAATATTACAATCAGGTTTTGCTCTAGCAATTTGAATAAATTGTGGTGGTGATGAAAATGACGACAATGATATGGATACTATTTGTTTAAATTTTGTGTTCTCTTCTTATAATTTAATAATTTGATTTGTTTCATTTTATTCATTACTATAAAAAAATTTTTGTTTCTTAGTGATTCTGAGGATGATGAAATTGTTGTTGATAAACCACGTGGACCTGATGCAATAATGGCCCCACTTCGTTCAACCACATCGTTACTTGAGGTTGTAAAAGCTTTAGAAAATCAGCCTCATCTGGAACAGTTTGGGTTAGTGAGTATACGTCCGTGGAATTCCATGCAAGAAGACACATTTGTACCACCTTACTTGCGAACTTTTCTTCATACAATGCTTTTTTTAAATATTAAAAAATGTCAGAGTATAAATTTTGATTCAAATCTATTGAATGGAGAAGATGTAGATTTTCAAATCAAGTTGATGCATTTTAGTTATGTTTGTGTACGGTTCGAGCAATTCAGTTTCATGACTAAGTATGTAAAACGTGCAAATTTTGAAATACTTCCAGATGATGCTAAAGATCTAATAGTTGCTCCTGACATTGAAATTATGCCTATAAGTGGTGTGAGTGGACGAATAGTGCTACAAAAATACCTTACGAACTACAGCAATGAGATATTTCATCTTGCTATTCAAAATACTGAATTTCCTGTTCTTGTCATTGGTGGATTTTTAGATTTAGGACCTAAAATTAATATATGTGTGTCAACTTATGATAATAATGGCTCTTTGCAAATATGCTCACAAAATAAAATGTTTAGTGGGCTTGTAATATACAATCCATTGAGTTCTCTCACAAAAGATTTTCTATCTAAATTTTGTTTTTTAAAGGATGCTAAGTTAATGTTTATATGTAAAGACCGAATGAAGTTGAGGTCAGAGGCTATCCGTTTAGACCTTGAGGAAATGTGGCGTATTAGACTGCGTGATGAACATCAAACTGCCACTAGTACCAGTAAATTATATTTTCTCACTGGGAGATACATGAAATAATGTTTAATATAGTAAAAATACTTCATTAGATTTATCTCACAATTTTTAGCAGCTTTAGTTTATTTTTGTAATTGCATTGTTTAATTTTAGTCATGTGGAACTTTGAAGTTGTGCTCTGTGATAAAACTTTTTTTTCTTTTTTTTTAAATTGCAAGAAACTGTAAGTGCCAAGCTAAGTTTACTTTTCTGTATTTTGAGAAAACATGAACATCATTTTTTATAAAATGCTTGCTTGTCTCATCTAATAAAACACTTCTTTTTTTGTTATACATGTCAATGTGAAGTAAATGCCTAATTTCATTAACTGTTTTTAGGTCCATTTTTAAATAACTTGATCTCCTTAAAACGGTACAAACCTCCTTGTTTAAAGTCAGGCAGCTTAACTTTGAATGGGCCAAAAAAACAGTAAATTAGGAATGGAATTTTTCATTTCTTAAGTTTAGGCTTAGCTGTTTAAAATTATAAAATGACAATTATCTTATTTTCCAGCCATTAATATTTTCAAATGGGATCAGAGACTTTTTATCAGTCTTTTTATCTTTCTGATGGAATAGTCTCCAATCAAGAAAAAAATCTGTTAGCAGCAATCTGTACATGAATGGTAATACAAAATTCTCTTTCTACCAGAAGATCATTTTTTTGACATTTGAAAATAAGTTTATATTTAAGTTGATTGTACAAGCAAAGAAAGTAATTGCCATTACCCCAGTGAATGGTGATTTTCTGTCAAAATTTTCAAAATAAAAGGTTGCTGGAGTGTTTTATATTACTGTTAAAAACTATTCGATTATTGGGGATGCTATAAAGTCATTTAATTTAAAATCATTTGAAAGAGCTTTACAAAATTTTATCTGCTTTAGGCCAAAAATAATTAGGCTATTTTTAATTTTTCATGAGGTGTTTATATTTCACGCAGAAATATAATTTCTTTTTGATATCATGCATTGATTTGCAAATAGATATATATATATTGTATCTTGACTTTTTTATTGTATTACAAAATAGTTATTGATTTTATTTGTTTTTATATTTCTTTTCTTTTCTTGTAATATAGAAGATGTTGCAAAATTTCTCATGCAAATTTCTTGAACATGAATTTTACATGTGCTTTTGTAGTTGAAGAAATTAACCATTAAGGCTAATAAAATAAATATTGAAATGAAAATTCTGTTTTTATACTTGTTTTTCAGATTGAAATGAATATATTCCTTACATTCATAGAAGAATCAACTAGGTAAGGAATCTGAATTGTAACTTAAAATTTGCATGATGCTTGAATGTCCTGAGAGATTAGAAACACATACCCAGCTTCATAGCATATTAGAATATGTATTAGCTATGGTTTTATTTGATAGATATTAGTCAATGAGAACTTTTAAACAACTGCTACAAGGTAACTCTCACCGTGCGATTTTTTATAGTCTTTTTTCTTTGACATATTCTTGGCATTGAACAAAATTGCCAAATTCTTCTGGGTATTAATTCATATCCCTTGAATACAAGAGCGATGTATTATTTATATGTGTGAAAACCTGAACGGAAAAGGTATTAAGAGTAATGTGACTAATTTTTTTTGACGAACTTGATTTTGATATATTGTTTTGCCCTGACCTCAAAATGATACACACTTTTTGTTTTTCACTAACGATCATTATATTTTCAATAACGCTCATAATCTTTTCAGAAACGCTCATAATATTTTCAGTAACGCTCATAATATTTTCAGTAACGCTCATAATATTTTCAGTAACGCTCATAATATTTTCCTCCAAGGTTAAGAGCTTAGTCCAAATTTGCAGTGTTTATTATTTAGCTTTATTGCAGAGTACGAAATGACTTTTAGAAAGTGATTCTCGCTTTTCAAAATGGTTCAAAAACTCTTATCACTTTCGACAAAACCTGTTGTTTTATTATAAAAAACTGAGATAATTTGAATAGTCATTTTTTAAAAATGGTTAGTGAGTCATGAATCAGATCTCCTTATTTCCTTCCCTTTATTGTAATTTCTTTATATTGGTATATTTATGTTCTCTATAATATGTCATGCTAAAAAAAATTTTATTTAACGACTTGGTCCCAAAACAGATCGGTAACTACACCACTTAAGTATATTTCTTAAGACATCATTTAACAAGGCTGATTTTTCTCACGCATGGCCTTCCTGTTAAAAATTCTTTCTATATTATTTTTTAGGGTGAATGGGATAAAATCATTTGCGTCAAAATAAATGAAAATGTATTGTAAAACAGCATCTATGTTGCTAGATGCTTTTATTATAGTACAATACGATACAATCCTGCAGATATCTGTTAAGTTGAATCTTCAGATGTTTTTTATCTTGTTCCCTATCAGTCTGGGTGTTAAAACACTGTCGCTTTTAATTTTTGCATTATACTTTTAGATGCTTAAAATGTTTATTTAACCACTAAGGTCATTAGTAATTAATCATAAACTACACCCCGTGTGAAATATTGACCAGCTTTACTGAATATGAGAATAATTATCCATGGTTTTCATAAAATAAGCATTTGAAGAGATAGGTTTTTAAGCAACTGTTTTTTATTTCTTTATGCTAAAAGTATAAAAATACAGAAAAAAAAGACTTTTCACAACTTGACAAGTTGATTATTCATATACAGAAGCACGCTAGAGAAAGTCTTTTTTGGATATCTGAAAAGCCGATGGAGTTCTATAAAATCACCCGTGCCCTTCTGCCCAGTCATTAAAAATTCTTGTTGTTGAAACCTTGACTAAGTTGATTGTTTCCTATGAATTAATTAAATTGTTAAAAAAACGACGAAGGGATTCAAAAAAAAAAAAAAAAAAATATTATAAGAATTATCTAACAAGTACCACATAATTACCTTTTTAATCGTCTAAATAATATTTTTTTTAGATTATCTTTTTTTTAGGTTTTTCCAGATTGGTAGACTTTTTTTCAACTTACATATTTTTATTTGAAAATGGTAATTTTTTTAGGAATAATATTTTTCTTGATAGCGACTTGAAAATACCTGCTGTGTATGAGACGTTTTTTATTAAAGAATTTATAGGTGGCCATGCTGATGCGTTGTTCGAACAATATTTTTTTTGCCATTTATCTTTTTAAATGCAAATATTCGCTCATGCCCATCTATTTGTTTGCCCGTTTTATAATGTTTTTTTCCGATCTACATATTTGTTTTTCTAAAATTGTATACTAAGTTTTAAGATCGTAAGAAGAACAAACGGCTTTTTTTTTTTGTTTTTTCTCGAGAATTTGTTTTGATGCTACAAATATTTTGTATGGTATTAAAAAAAATATTAAGTTTTAATGAGTTTAGCATGTTGACTGTTCTAAACTTGTTGTAGCTCACTGTATTCAGGTTTATAAACAATTAAAATTTTGTCCAAAATGTTTTCCAAAATTTATTTATATTATTCTTTAAATTTTGTATGATAAGTTTTGTAAAAACTTATAATTTCTGTTATTTTGCATTCCGATTATTTTGTGAGTCTAATCTGACCATAACCTATTTTGTACAGAAATTATCAGCTACCTCTGTTGTACTTCTCTATGACTAGAAAATATTTGAATTGCTTGGCACTACTGCTATAAAAACTATTTGTGTTATTTCCATACTGGATGATAAACAGTTTGAAAATGAGTGGCTAGTTTTAAAAGTAAACTTAAGCATGGAAATTTCATTTTATGTATTAGATAGGTTAAGGATTAAGAACCTCCACCAAATGTATCAAATTTTGTTCAAAAATGACTAAGATTTTTCTGCTCAATTTAAATATTATGCTAAAAAATAATGAGTCTTGGCGTAGTAGCTGCCTTTTGGCTAATTTAAGCAATGTATATTTCAAAATGTTCAAGTTTTTCTAGAAGATTTCTGATAAAACGAAATAAAATATGTTAAGCAGGCTAAAGTTATTGTTTGTTAAATGCCCACATATACCACAAAAATTTTACTTTGATGTTTTCAAATGATACATAATGGAAAAAAATATTTTAAGCATGCCAGTGTTGAATTTTTTATCACGTGATTCTTTGGCTTGAGTTTAGGTAAAATTTTTAAGTTCTCTAACAGAATATTAAGATTATTTGAAAAGTATTTGCATTTGTGGTTTATATACCTGGAAAATTTATTTTTTCTTAAATTAAATTAACTTTGATTGGCGTTAACGCTCAAATTTTAACTGTCTAGGTTTTCAAATATGGAATATTTCAAACATGAATTTGTTATTGTATGGAAGAGAAAACGACCAGTGTTTTATGTAAAATTACCTACACTTAGTATGTTTATATCTGTAAAATTAATATATAATAAATAAATAAATAATAATAATGTTAATATCTGTATAAATAATGTATTTTACAATCTTTTAGCACGCAGTGAAAGCAATAACCCAAAAGCTGACTTTCTAAGAAAATATTTAATCCAGCTTGAATGGAAATAAACCTAATGACCAATTCAAAAAAAATTTTTTTACCGCATCCTATTATACTAATACAATAAAACCCGTAGATTTTCTGCCATAATGTTATTATCGTGATGCCTTAATTTGATTAAGAGTTAGGGTGAATGGCATATGGATATATTATGTTTTATTGTATCATGACAAGTACTTCACAATTTGATAGCAAGCATATGTAATAAATTCTAAGAGTTATTTTTGTTATATACGATTGGAAAAACATATATGCGCATTCTAAATTGTTCAATCAAGCAATAGCTGCCCAAAGAATGTGAGCATTTAAACAAACTGCCTCAAAGCCTTCGTGCATCCGTAATGCATTTATATCCTAAAAAAAAAAGGCAAAATTTTTGTTAGCTTAAATTGTTCAGGTAACATTCAGCTTAGATTTTTTTTTCAAATAAGCAGTTATTAATTATTATACAAACATACCACCAAAAATCACATCCCTTTAGAAGACTAGTTTAAAATATTCTTTTCATTAAAAAAATCAAAAATTACCTGCTGGTAATTTTAAACTGAATGTTCTGAAGCAGCATAAACATCCCCTGCTTACAAGCATAGAAATACATTAAGAACAGATGTAGGTTACGATGCATCTGACACAAACATTTTTAACGGCAATATCTTTGTGATCTCCATTATCCATGTCATATTGAAAATAGTTTTCTGAATTACTTTTTTTTGAAGTATTGATCGCTTTAACTGGATCAAATTGATATGGTTGAATGCTAGACATCTTGTCTCCACGAATGTAATATTCATTTTGTCGTTCGTTAAAATTCTATTTGTTTTTAAGAAAAATAAATTTTTTTGGATAATATATCGTAATAATATGTCCACCAGAATGTCAGCTTTTGAGTTGTCTGAAATTTAGTTTTGTATTTTATAAAAAGTAGAGTGGCTAAAACTTACTGGAAAATATATATTTTGATCTTGGTTGTATTAAAGTTTTTTTTGTTTGGATGTATTGATGTAACTGTTCTTTTTACTTTTATACGTTTTAGATGATTATTTTTTTGACCTTGGGATCAATTTAATGACTGTGCTCTCTATCTTATGGTATAAATGGCTACTTGTCAAAAACTCTCATTTGTCAATACTGGTTCATATTTTCTAAATGGGTGTGGTTCGGTACACCCAATTTGTATATCTGTATGTCCTAATTTATGAGTTTCTATTAGAAAGAATGCATTTTGTTTGGCTGTTTTTATCAAATTATTTTCCTAGAATTTTTCTCTCTTACATACCAATTTTTTTCTTTTTTATTGAAAGCTCTTTCAGTTATTGTTAAAGAAGTTTCTATTAGGTCTGTTAGACACTAAGGGCTCGTTTTTTTGGTATTTTTTAGATGGAATAATAACGGTATTAAGTAGGCCTATATATGGCTCTATTCGGTGATGCCTATTACAGACGACATCAGCAGATGATCAACAACTCAGGCAAGCTTCAAAATGGTAAATTTTCAAAATAATCATCTAATTATTTTGTTTACAGAAAAAATGCAGAAATATTTTTGATAAATTTTTTTATAAATGCTTTTTATACTAGAATTTCCGACTATTTTTTCTGAAAAATTTTTATGATTTCCTTATAGACTATCAATTTTTTAGTACTTTTTTTTTTTTTTTTTGCTTCATAATTTCCATCAACAAAATTTTGTTAAATTGCTTTTGTCTGTTAGTGTGTTTTTCATCCATTATTTCATAAAGCTTTTTTTCTCTGACTGTTTTTTCTCTTTAACTGTTATTTACCTTCTCAATCATAAAGGCTGAAGAGTTATAGTTTTGGATATTGATATTAGAAACCATTATTTGTGATGATTTTGGTATTTACGCCATAAATTTTTTCAGCCGTAATACTAGACCCATAAATGGAAATGAAAAAGATGTTTTGATTTTTGTTGTGAAATTATGTTTTAATATGGTTAAATAAAATTTGTTTTATGTAAACAATATACATCTTAATGTTTTAGCACTTGTACTGCTTTGAAAAATTTCTAGTGCATGTTAGCTAAGGCCCTTAAGGGATCAAATTTTTTTAAAAAGAGTTTATTCTTTTTTATAAGTATCTTCCTATTCTGCCACAATTCCCATATTATTTTTTTTATTTTTTTTTCTTTTTTGACAAATGAATTTCTTATTCTATTGAAATATTAGATTTTATTTCTGGTTATTCTCACTTTATTGAGAGTTATGGTTTTTTTATTGTTATATTAGTTTCCTGGAGTCACTTAGTACTTGTTTGATAAGGGTAGTTTCAGTAAAATCTCTCAGTGCTGGAAATTTCTGGAGATTGATTCCATAAGTCTTTTTCTTGACTTCTTCAGTCTTTAAGCCACTTTGTTATGGTTGTAATATTTACTGCCTTTTAATTGATATAATTGATTAGAGAAAAATATAAAAAATGAAGCTCAATCTTTGTTTTATTGAAGCTAATAAAAAACTTTGAGTATTCAAACCCATTAAAATAATAATCCTTGAATCTCTACTTTATATCTGTTTTAGATTTAAAAACCTTTTATGCGTTTTTGGACCCATGCAGCGAAGGAACTGTCTGCCTTTCTGAGAGCCCAATATTTCAAAAAAGTTCATTAAAGCCTGATTTCGGGGTGAATCAAAACCTTTAGATTTTTCTCTGAAAAATTTTTTGATGTTGGCATGAAATTAGAGCTAAAAAATAAGGAGTAAATGGTTTGTTCTGGATTTTCTCAAGATTTTTTTTTGGTAATTTTGTCCACTGTTTTGGATCCAGTTAATGGTTAGTGAAACAAAAAAACTCAATAAAATTAATATTGGTTATGGAAAGTAATAGCCTTACTCATATAATTATTTAACCAGGTTTGCCTCCCCCAAATGCTAAACAAAAATATGTATCCACCACCTACAAAATATTTCCACAATTGCAAAATTTTTAGGACATGGAGTGGTAGCTGCAACAGCTTCAATTCCAAGCAAATATCGAACAATTGTTATTAAAAATGATGAGAAGAAGGCTTTTAATTCTGGAACAAAAAGATTCTCTTCAAATCTTCAGGTTATCTTAAAGCTTTTAATTTTTTTATTCAATTCCTTGATCTAGTTTTTGTGAAATAACTCAAATATTGATTGGACCTTGACCTATTTATTTATTGAGTTCATATTGAAAATACTAAAATTTTTCAAGCACTGTGATGTCATCAACAATAATGTCATTAAACTTTCATAGAGGCACAAGTAAGTCTTTCGCGAGGCTTGTTAATTATTATTTTTTAGATGTTCTAAGCTCAATTCTTCTTATTATTCTGGTCAAATTTTTATGCTCTGGTTTGATTTTTACCAATTAAATAAAAATTTCTATATACATGTGTTTCTTCTTTCATATGTTCAGATGTCTATATTAGTGTTAGGACATTTACATTATGCTTAACACTTATACCCACTGAATTATATTTCAAATTTCTTATAAAAAAGTACAGATTAGCAATATAGCAGTATTATTTTTGTGTGGATTATTGTAATCCACATGCAAGTATTGAATTCATATATTAGTTGCATTAGTTTTGATGTTTTCATAAAAATTGTACCCTTGTTTTTTTTTTTTTGCGAAAGCAAAACAAAAAACGAGCATATTGAGCTTTGCAACTGAAGCTCTTTTGGCAACAACATTTGGCAGTAACGTACTTATTTTTTCATGTTTTGTCTCGCCTTCCCATTTCTTTATTAATAATATTTGGCAATAGCGAATAATTCAATCGAGACAATTTATATGATATACTTGTTGTTAGTTACCAAATCAAAACCAAATCAAAATTAATTTCAATGCTGTCAACAGAGAATTTTATTTAAATGTTAAACAAAAGAACCATAAACATTCCGTTCAAATGACCTTAAATATCTATTGTTTTATAATTTAATTGTCTTAAAACAAATGTGAGTGTTTTATGAACAGAAAGTTAAATTAAATTCATTTTAAATCGAAATATATATTTAATTAAAAACAATATTTTTTATTTCACTATATGTATACGATATACCATAAAATCATTATTTTTTTGTATAAACTATTCTTCGAATAGTTCAAACCTAAATGAAAAGTAATTTCAATACTGTCAACAGAGAATTTATTTCTGTTTAGATACAGCTTTATTGTCTATTAATCACTAATAGTATAAGAAAATTTGTTGTTTTTTGAATTCTGTTGCAGTTTTCTTCTATCAATAATTACTTGCCATCAAGCTTGCCATGCTTTCGAAAACCTTTATATATTGATCCATTAATTTAGTAGTGGTTGTATACTGAAAGCTTTAGATGTTTTTGACAAAAGTCTGTCCAATAATTTAGATTTCTCATATTTCACAGGGTATAGGGGCATCAGAATTATAAACTTATTTGTACATTATTTTTGTTATAAATTTTTCCTTTATAAAAGCAAAATATTTCAAATATGGTTAAAGGGATTTCCTTTTGATATTTCTGAAATAAAAATATTTATTACCACATTATAGATTTGCTTTCAGAAAAAACATATATGTAATGAACAAAAAATGAATGAATTTACAAAATTAAAATTATATTCATCTGCTAGAATATAAACAATAAAAAGTGACGATTTTGAGATAAAGCTATTAACTATGAAGAACTATATAGCATGCATAAAATATCTTCAGATTGAGGCATATTTCTAGAAATTTCTAGATGCACATTATTATTTTCACTGTTATTTTACGTCATATCATCTTTACTTTTATCCGAAACAAATTGGATTTTTATTATGAAATGTGGCTGTCTGATTCCTCAGTAAGTTGCTCTCAAAGATTTAGGTTATAGCTTTATAACATTCAGACATCTTACTATCATATTATTTAGTCACAGACTTTAATTTATAATTGAATAATATTAAGCATTACCTTAATGTTTTGTTTAGAATGAGAGTCCATCACCAGCAAAATACAATGTTTCTCAATCAATAACAGATCAAAGTTCTTCGGTTTCAAAGAAAAGCTCCGGTGGTTTTGTCTCAAAAGTAATAAATATGTTAATTAACAAAATGAAAATGCTGCCAGTGTTATCATAATGCAATTCCGTAATTTCAGTTTGTAATGTTTGCTTTATGAGCATTTCTGTTTTTAGTCATGCGTGTTTCTTACCTCTTTCTTGCGCATGTTTACTTTTCAAAAATTCAAAATACAGCGTTTCTTAATAAATCCTTTCTCAATTTGCTATTATTCTAAATCTCTAAAACTTTTTGATTGATATTTATTCCTTCTAATTTTTAGCTTTTTGATTGATATTTATTCCCTCCAATTTTTTTAAATCCGTGTTTTATATGTTGTGGGAATTCCACAGCATAATTGCTGGTTCAGAGTGGAAAACCTTATTTTTTAAAAACCTTATTTCGAAAACTTGAATTTCCTGTTTCATTTTATTTCTTATAATATTGCAGGTTGAAAGATTTCCGCAATATCAAAGAAGCAGTTTTTCAGTCGGACCAGGTACACATCTGATTTATTTTAGGCTTTTAAGATCCTAAAATACACATACATTATATTTTATATATATATTTATA
>JAUZNK010080211.1:0-13267 GCA_035046665.1 Euphysa ruthae | reverse complement strand
AATGGGTGTAGAAACATAATAAAAACTATAATAATCTGTACAAACCAAATACAATGTTAATCTAAACCCTAAAATACCAAAAATAACTTAATTTAATTTATATTTTCTTCTACAAAAATTTACAGTGTTATTTAAAATGTAAATAATTTTTATAAAGATATATCTAAAAATAATCTTTTAAAATTGTTCTTATTTACCTAACTGTATAAATTCAGTAAAATCACGGAAACCTAGTAGAAGACCATTAGGTTCTTATCATCAAAAACCGATATACTGCCTGACTTTGCTTTTGAAACTATTGTATAAAATAATGACCTAACAAAAAAAAATTTTAAACACTACCATTGCTGAAAAAAAGAGAGTTCATGTAGCTTTTTAGAAACATACGTAACAACGCCATCTGAGATATAAATGACTATTTTCTTAAATAACTTAAATCTAGGATATGTCCAAGCTTTTAAGTCGAAGATGTCTACTTTAGCCAAGTAACTATGAGGAAACTTCGGATACAGTGTATAGAAAATTTTTCACAACCTACTGATTAAAAAGTATCATTAAATCTCCTACTTGCAAAACATCTTCCACGCTATTATACCACAGTCTTGTTAATAATATTGAAAAGATATCATAAAGTGGTATAACAGATACAGGTCTATTTGACCATCAAATGAAATTTTTTACCAAAATATTAAGAAATAAATCTGTCTCAAAAATACAAGAAATTTCAATCATTAGGAATGGTTTGATCGAGATTGCAGAGAAAATTGTTAACAGAAATGCAAAATTTAAGAAATCTAAGCTGCATTTCGACAAAGATAATTATTTATAAGTAAAAAAAGATGTCACTGACTCAATCAAACGAAAAAAACAGCATTATATAGAAAGCAAATAAACCGAAAATGCAGGCAAACCTAACGAACTTTGGAAAGAAATTAAGAAACTAGTTTTGCCATCCAAACCATCCCAAGTGTCAAATATATGTAAAAAAAAAATGACACTAACATTTTTGATCCAAAATCAATAACTGAAATATTTAAAGACTATTTTGCAAGTCTTGCAAGTAAACTAGTATCAAAACTTCCTAAATCACCAGGTCTTTATGGTGAAGCGTTTACGCTATCCTACTGCATTAACATTATTTTATGGTGATCCTGGTACACTTCTTGGTTCAAGAAAGAGTCAAAGAAGTGCTGTATAAGGCATATCATACAACCTAAACCTAAAAAACAGTAGTTACCAGGAGTGCTCTGCTAAGTAATCATGCAAGTGTTTTAGTCATGAAAGTTATTGTACTTTAAAATTTGTTGAATTTTCAAGTTTTTAATGCTACAAGCCTGTTAACTAATGACATAGTCATAACAACTTTTTGACTTTTGTCCTTAAACTTTAACATCATACAGTTTCAAAACTAACAAATAATAACAATAATAATATAATAACAATTCAACGTATTTCCAAGAACATATATTTTAACCTGGGGTCAACATCTTGCTTCAAGCTATTTATTTCAGATGGGCCCACGGGTTTGTTTCTGGTGTACCTAGAGTTCCCATTTAAGCTTACAGTAAAGAAAATCAATGGTATCTTAGGGGGATTGAACACGCCCCTCTGTGACAGAAATCTAAGTCTTAAAACCTGGCTCATGAAAATATTAAATTTAGTAAAATTTGAGGTATAAAAGGAAATCAAAGAACATTAGCAAGCCACTACATGTTATTACTATTATTTTTCACATATTTATATTTCATAATGGCAGGAGATCAACGACACTCAAACATATTAAAAGATGGCCAAGGTTGACAGGGTTCAAACCGGTTTAGCGTATGTAAAGTGTGTGATTTATGTCTTGAGCCACACGCAAATTCCATTAAACGGTGGTAAAACCAGTATCCCCAGCTACTTCAAAATAAAAAAGAACTTTGAAATAGTCAATAAACTTGACAGGGAGCAAGCCTGCAACAATTTTATCTGTCAAAAATACAATAACACTGAAAACGATACATCTGAGTTACATTAGAAGAAAGACTTATTTATATACATCTTGGATACTTAAAGAAACTAAATTTTTGTGGTCTATAAATGCCAAATTACAGAGGTCGAAATAAGGATTAATTTAGTGGCCGGTTATATAAAATTAAAGCTGGGGATCTGGGGGCGCTGTAAGTCTCCCCATGACCAATGATATATTTTAAAAAAATAACATTTTAAAAAAAAAATGCACTGTGAAACATATAAAAAAATAAATTTCTTGATGGGGGAATGTATAATATGATGGGAATTAAAATCAAATAATTGAAACATACATATAATTTTGAACCTATTGTTCATTTTGCACAATCATTGGTTGATTTTAAATGTGATCAATCCTGATTGGTTTATATCTATATCAACTTCAAAATATTTCAACACTTCATAAAAGACATAGAAAAGTAAAAAAAAAAAAGAGGAGAAGATTTTTAAACAAAATTTAAACTTATCTTATGTTGATATATAAACAGATTTCAAATCTTTAGTTGGATTTTAAATCAAAAGTTTTTTTTTGTTTTGATAATAGTGAGATATTTTTTGATAACAAATTCACAATAAAATTTGATGTAAAATATCTACGGAAGGGTGGTAATTATGAGATGTCTGCAATGTTTCTATCAGAAATTAAAAGAAGGTTTAGTATGAGTTTCTGCAAGAAGTAAAAATAACAAATTGATCGGGTTTTTCATTCTTTTTACACAAATTGAGGTTGGTTAAATAATTTCCTGGTCAGTTTTGACCACGAACGGCCGTTATTTCAACCACTACATCAACGATTTTTTCCACAGTCATTAAATTTTACATTAGCATCAGAGTGATTATCTGGTCTGTTTTTATAAATTGTAAATTAGGACAGGCAACCATATAAAATGAACTGTAAGTAGGACGATATAATGATGGGGTGTTCTTATTTGTTGCTTCAGTGTTTAAGGTTAACTTTCTTGTTGTTAATTGTCACACACAGTTGAAAACAATCATGCAAAGATTCCCAAGATCTTGCACACAATTATTGCGCACCAAAAACTTAAGACCGTTACTTTTATGCACTTCTATGTTGGCTAATTTTAGTTTCACAGCAACCAAGTTAAAAGGGAAGCATAATTATAAAAGGAGTCAAATTTACAGCAATAAGGAGGTGAAAGGATAAAATTTTGAAAAATGCTCAACCATTACATGCACTGACTATATTTTTAAATTTCATACTGTGTTGAAAATAGGAATCTTAATGAAAATCTCCAATGTTGGAATTAACATTAATAACTTTGATGATGATGTGAGAGGCTCTTTTTTATCATTTTGTGACTGTTCAACTGTTAGCAAATTAACTATTGTGAAAATTCTAACTAAATATTGACATCTGTGTCCTGGGACTAGCTTATGATGATCAGAAAACAAATACTAAACACTGGACATGAGACATACCAAGGAACCATCAAAACAAAGTCATTATTACGTGAAAAAGTATGGTGACCACATATAGAAAAGACATCTACAAAAGAATAAAAAAATGTATAGTATCCCTAAGTGTTTCTACAAATATTATTCCTGAACCTTTAAAACCAAACAAAATGGGTGATCCTTGGGAAAAGGTACATATCAACATTTTCTGACCTTTTCCTACAGGTGAAATCATAATTGGCATCATCAGCTTATTAAAAAGATGACCTGGTGGTCATATAATTAAATCAACTAACTCAAAAGTCATTACCCAACATCTAGATATCAATTTTTCAATACATGGATACCCAAATGTCACGATGGTGTGACAGATAATGCAGCAAACCTTAAAAGTATAGATATATCTCAGCATTGATTATCACAGGCCATTCCCTTATTATCCAAACCAATTCTAAACACAAAACTAAACTGAAAATTTATTTTTACAAACAATATTACAATTGAAAATGATCATTACACTTCGTGTTTTTTCACCCAAAAGTGAATTGTAATATTATTTACATCTTCAATGGTTCTTTATATTTTGTGTTTCTTCACCCAAAAGTGAATTGTGTTTGACTTAAAACAATCTCCTATCAAAATACGACTATAAATTTTTAAATGTAAATGTGGTGATCTCCCATCATCATTAGGTAAATAAAAGACCATTCATTACCAAAGATGAAGAAAACTAAAGATATGTTACATTACAGTTCCTAAAACAAAAGCTATTTAGTTCTTTTCATTTTAAAATATTTTTTATCACTCTTCCATTTTTATCTTACCTTATGTGAATAAAAGTTTGTGCAGATTTATTTTAATGATAAAAATCTTAAAAATTTAACACTGTTTAAATTTTGCGGATTCAACAATATTTTATTTAAAATTTGTTCTTTTATATTCCCATACCAAATATAAAAAGGTAAAAAAAAAAGTATACAGTTGGATAGAGACGAAGCTGAAAGCTGTCAGTCACAATAGGAGTGAAAATCATTTACACAAACAGTGTGAACTGAAAGAAGTGTGAAACCAGCAGAGCTTGGAGGAATCAAACTAAGCTCTCTGGCATAAAAACCTCAACTAGTTCCACTTCACACCTTATACAATGAATAGTTTCAGATTATTGTGATAGCAGACAAAAATTAATTAGTGAAAGGCCTCTACTAAAAACCTTACCTCAAAGCTCAAGTCTTTTTTGACACATTCTTCCATCATTCATCAATCAGTTTTGGAAGAAGGATGAAGAATCTTTTTAAAAAAAGACTGAAAGAAAAGTATAGCTATATCATATTGTTTTCCAAATTGATTGGTCAATTGGAAGTTAATAAAGCAAAATTGAAAAAAGCAAAAATGTCCGCAAAACTACTAACAAATATATTTTTGCTAAGTTATGCTCAATCAACCGTTTACAAGTCCGTTGCGATTGTTTCAAAATGAAAATATACCCTAAATAACTTATTTTTACGAGATGGATTGAAATAAAACACCTAGAAAATGTAAAGCATATATATATATATATTTTTTTTTCGTAAAAATCTTAGTTTTATTCTGCCAATTAAACAACTTAAAATGTTTTAGACTCAAAGATAGTGTTCGAAAAAGTATTTCTTTGAGAACTTACTTCTGATGCTGGTATTTTATCATTTTTTATTTTAAAGGATATTTGCAATTATATATTATACCCGTTAATTGGTGGCAGACTAAATTAATTAGGATATGATATGCAGACCTAAAGAACTTTCGTTTTTAGAATTTTTAGAATTTTCTAGAAAATGTTGCGAAAGACAGCTCAAGTCTATGCCAATTATGGAGCAGAATCTTCTAGAACTGTAGAATTTTCTGGAAATATGGAAACGAATATTAACAAGCCAATCAATTGCAAGAATTTTAGAATTAACCAATGAGAATTTGAATGCAGTTGGCTTCAATTTAAAACAGAGATTTCATAAACGTGCGTCCTTTTTCAAGTTAGCTGGTAGAAGACATAGGCAGCGTTGCGCCTTATTTCATAAGTATTACGAAGAGACTTTGTTGGAACCTTCAAAAATAGACACAAAATGGGTGAAAATGAAGAAGTAGAGACATTTGCTTTTCAGGCGGAGATAGCTCAACTTATGAGCTTGATAATTAACACATTCTACTCAAACAAAGAAATATTTCTCAGAGAACTGATTTCTAACTCTTCTGATGTAAGTACTTATGGGCACAGATCTGTAAATCATTTTTCTTAACGCACCTTGTTCTTGGATGAACAGAAAAAGGTCTACAGCATATATTTATTTTTTTAGTTATGAAAAATGTTTGGCATCATTTATTTTCTAGCTTAACATTTTTAAAATAAAGGATTACCAAAATATAAACTAAACTCTGATCCAAATTAAAGTGTTAAAAAAGCTAAAGTGTCAAATTATTTTGAAAATTAGAAGTGTTGCAGAAATTTATCTTCCCAAATTTTTCAGATTTAGTCTAATTAAAATTCAAAATGTTTTATATTTTAGGCTTTGGATAAGATCCGATACCAATCCTTGACAGATCCATCTGTTTTGGACACTGGTAGTGAATTAAAAGTTGAACTTATTCCAAACAAGGAAGAAAAAACACTCACAATTTTTGACACTGGTATTGGAATGACAAAAGCTGATCTTGTCAATAATTTAGGTACAATTGCTAAATCTGGTACCAAAGCCTTTATGGAAGCCCTTAATGCTGGTGCTGACATTTCAATGATTGGTCAATTTGGTGTTGGGTTCTATTCTGCTTACTTGGTGGCTGATAGAGTAGAAGTTATCACAAAGGTTAGTGTTATGTATGGTGCCTACACTATCATTTAAAAACCTAAATTACATAATTGTAAACGCAGAATTTAAAGACAAATTTTAGGTAGGGAATAATTTTATTTAATTTTGATTAAGATAGTAAAAATAAAGCACAAAAAATAAAATTGGATTATAATTTATTGTGAAACAGTGGTTTTAAAATTTTTTTTTAAATATCTAAATATTTTATTATTTCGTCAAAAATTTCATTAATAGACATCATAGGTAGCAGTAAGCTGTAATTGATGTTTTAACAAAAAAAATATGTCTGTTTAGAACAATGATGATGAACAATACATTTGGAGCTCATCAGCTGGTGGTTCATTTACTGTTCAACTGGATACCATAAATGAACCAATTGGACGTGGTACCAAAATCATACTTCACATGAAAGAAGACCAAGAAGAACTAGGCGAAGAAAAAAAAATTGAAGAAATCGTAAAAAAACACAGTCAGTTTATTGGCTATCCAATCAATTTACAAAAGTCTAAGACACGAGACATGGAAGTATGTTACTTTTTGTCTCTAAGTTGTATTTTTCTGAATTTATCACACTTTCTTTGATCAGAATTCAAGCAAATCAGTGAAATTGGTTAGACAATTTTTTAGATTAAGCAGAAAAAAGACATTCCCCATAAGATTATTCGCAATTTTTAATCAATTAGATTGTGAAAACATGCAACTTTTTCCATCTAGGTTAGTGATGATGAGATGGAAGAAGAATCCAAGGAAAAACCTGAGGGAGAGGATAAACCTGAGGGAGAGGATAAACCAGAAGATGATGCACCTAAGATTGAAGATGTCGAAGATGAGGATGAAGAAAAAGAAAAGAAAAAAAAGAAGACAATTAAGGTATGAATAATTCACTGTTTTTGTTTATTCTGAAAATAACTTGGAAAAATACTTAGTTAAAGGCTTTGAAATAATTCTAGATTACCCAGCCATTTTTTGGTTCGAGGCATTAGCCAATGAACAAAACACGTTAGTTTATTCTGAGATAAAAGAAAATTTTGATTTATTTTCTGATAAAAAGTCAAGGAAAGCTTTAAATTTGAAAAAAAAAAATATTTGTCTCCAAGAGATTATTATACTAGAAAAAATCCTTTTTTTTTTTTTTTTTGAGAATGATTTTGTTTATTGTTAAAAGTCGTATTTAATATCAAAATTAAGATAACAAATATGTGTCGTTTATGTACATGTTTAGTTGAATCATATTGCAGTCACAAGATATTCATAACTTCATTTTTATTTCATGAAAATTTTCATTCAAAAAAGAAAAATGTTACGTGTTTATTATTTTTTTGTAATTAAAGTTTTCCAGCTGCAGGAAAATATCTTATCATATATCTTAATAAATATCATACTTTTTAATTTTAAAAATATTTATCAACTGTGATGACATAATGAGGCTTAATGTATTAGTATTTTTAGACTTCAGTGATTGTTTCATTTCTGAGTTGATGTACATATAAATAAAACGGAGTAAGCTGGCCTACCTAGATATTAATTTATGTTAAAATGAAGCAATGAAATATTGTTTACAACTATAAAATCAGCAATCATCAACTAACTGCAATATATGAGATCTTTCCTTGTTTGATAAGCAATTGGATTTGGCCCTGTTATCAAACAGGCTTTGAATTAAAGATATTAGAAATTCACTGGTAAGTTTATTTTTTTTGAAACAATGCAATACTGCTATATTAATGTTGGCAATTCAAAGTATTTAGACAATATTTTAATTACTTGGTTAGTAGGTATTCAATTCCTATCAAATATTTCATTATTTAATGCTGCATAATAAAATAGTTACTTGTATTTTTCTAGTTTTTAACAGGGTCATTAATTTGTAGAGGATTAAATTGTATTCATTGGAACATACATTATAGGAAAACTACCTAGAAATGGAACAGTTGAATGTAACAAAACCTTTGTGGACTCGCAACCCTGATGATATCAGCTCAGAAGAATATGCTGATTTCTACAAAAGTTTATCTAACGATTGGGAAGAACATCTGGCAGTCAAGCATTTCTCAGTTGAAGGCCAATTGGAATTTCGGTCCATTTTATTTGTACCAAAACGTGCTCCATTTGACTTGTTTGAAAACAAAAAGCAGAAGAACGCTATTAAGTTATATGTGAGACGGGTTTTCATCATGGAAAACTGTGAAGAAGTTATGCCAGAATGGTTAAACTTTGTGAAAGGTATTATAATCCATCTAAATATGTTTTTAAGAAATTTAAAATTATCAAATAGTTTGAATTTAGTAATTTTAAGGTACAGCTTTTAATGTATTTTATTTTGCAGTGAATAACACTTTTAGTGTTTAAATGTAAAATCGTCTAGAAATTCTCTAGATGAGTTATAAATTTTGAATGTATGTAAAAATGATCTTGAAATTCATGTTTCAGGTTTTGTTCTATAAATGCATAATCCTATCCATTAATTGCCATATCATTCTCATTAATATTTTCGATTGATTTTTTACTTCGTAAATCCAAGACTTGTATATCTTCATCTGGATAATTGAGAAAAAATTATTAATATCTTTAGGTGTTGTTGATTCTGAGGATCTTCCATTGAATATTTCACGAGAAATGCTTCAACAAAGTAAAATATTAAAGGTTATTCGTAAAAATCTAGTTAAAAAGTGTCTGGAGTTATTTGCTGAGATAGCTGAGGACAAAGATAATTACAAAAAGTTCTATGAGCAATTTGCTAAAAATGTAAAGCTTGGTATACATGAAGATTCAACCAACAGAGCTAAAGTTGCGGAATTAATAAGATATCACTCCTCAGCATCTGGTGATGATATGACATCATTCAAAGATTATGTGTCACGTATGAAGGAAAACCAAAAAGACATTTATTACATAACAGGAGAGAGTAAAGACATGGTTGCTTCCTCTGCTTTTGTTGAAAAAGTAAAAAAGAAGGGATTTGAAGTGCTTTATCTTGTTGATCCCATTGATGAGTATGCTGTGCAACAGCTTAAAGAATATGATGGCAAAAAGCTTGTATGTGTTACAAAGGAAGGTTTAGAATTGCCTGAAGATGATGATGAGAAAAAGAAACAAGAAGAGTTAAAAGCAGAATTTGAAGAATTATGCAAGGTATTTAGTTTTATTGTGCTTTTGCCGATTTTAAATGGAGTTTAATAACAAGAGTGTCAGTTCTTAATTTTGTGTCAAAATTCTACTATGCTGTTATTACATACTTCTGCATAAAACAAAGTATTGTACATATCCCGTGCATTACCAACATTTTAATGTCAGAAAAAACTGTTAATTCAGTGTTGATGCTATATTACAAAATTCTAAAAATTGTAAAATATACACCAATCGAATTTACAAATTACATTTAACGTAATAGAGACATATGAATGCAATTTTTATAAGCTGTAATTTCTGCATTATATTAAGATTGGTAAGAAAAACTCAAGTCGTCCAATTTGACGATATGTTTAGCACAAATGGTTTAAATTCTGCTGAAATAGCATTTAATTTCAAACTCATTTACAAAGTCACAGCCTATTATAAATCATAGATTAAAAATGTTGCTTATAGGTGATCAAAGAGATTTTGGATAAACGAGTTGAAAAAGTTGTGGTTTCTAACCGCTTGGTCGATTCACCTTGTTGTATAGTAACCAGCACTTATGGTTGGTCTGCCAATATGGAACGAATAATGAAAGCCCAAGCCTTAAGGGACACAAGTACTATGGGTTACATGGCTGCCAAAAAGCATTTAGAAGTCAACCCTGAGCATAATATAATAATTGCACTTAAAAAAAAAGTTGATGCCGATAAAAACGATAAATCTATTAAAGATTTGATTGTATTATTATATGAAACATCTTTATTGTCTTCTGGATTTTCGCTTGAAGACCCGCAAAATCACGAGGCACGAATTCATAGAATGGTCAAACTCGGACTTGGTGTTGATGAAGATGATACAGGTATGTAATTTATGCAATCATATTCTTCAATGGGTATCTAATATTTTCAAAATCCAACAATATGTAGGTATTTGCATTTTTAAATTCTGAGTTAGGGAATGTTATACGAGTCTCAATCTACTGGGGTTTCTACTCTTGCAGCATAAGCTGTGAATTCACTATTTTTGTTTGTTATTAAGTCAAGAAGAATGTTTTTTTTTGTCTTAAATTTGTTTTATCAGTAACCACTAAAATATTTTTGCAAGTGTGTAAGGTCATAAGTTTATAACTTACAAACTTCCAAGACATTTTTTACTTATTTGGTATTTCAGTGTTACTTTTTTTTATAGCAGTAACTTTCAAAAAAATTTATAAATATGCTTATTAAGTTATTGAATTGTGTGTATTATGCCATGACTATGTGCATTAAAGTGGTATTAAAGTTAGTTAACTGGGAATTTTATTTCTAATAATGTTTTTGTTTTTTTAGCTGTTGAAGAAATTGACACTGAAGAACTCCCGACACTAGAAGGTGAAGCTGACGAAGATAAAGCACGTATGGAGGAAGTCGACTGAAAAAAATGTCCATGTGTGTCATGAGAAGAGGTTCAATCCATGTCGTTCAGTTTTTGATGTCAGGTCCTTGTCCATATGTATAGTTTTGTAAAAACTTGAGATCTTCATAGAAGGGACATTTATATTGTCATGAAAAGTGTGATAAATAGATACTACATTTTTTTTATCTTGGTTAAATTGATGGAGCTGACTATTTAATTACAAAAATTAACAAAAAAAAATCTTTTCTGATTGAGGTTTACTTAATGAAATTTCTGTTGTAACCATTTTATTTCTACCGAAGGTTTGCTTTTATAAGTACTTTTGAATCGTTTACCAAATTACAGAGCGAAATTTACATTCGATGGTGTCTGCAAAAACTTCTTTGCGTAATGTAATATTCAGTCACACAACTTGGTCGTGTTGTTTGAACGTTTTTCGTGGACGCAAGAGCGTGTTTTAAATACTCTTAAGGCCTGTCATTAGTTTTTCCCCCACGTTATATGTGCTCTCATTTCAATGTTAAGAAACTTGTCAATTTTATTATTAGTACTGGTAGAATTTTAATACAATGTTAAAAACGGATTTCAAGTTTCGAAAAGTAGAATAGATTTTGGTTTTAAACAGGAAATTTCGTGGTTTTGATGCTGTAACGTCTCTTTATAAAATTCATTTACACACCAAGCATTTATAAGTTTATGAAGACTTCAACATTAGGAAATACTGTATTTTTATTTCAAAGTACTTGGGATAATGCAAAATATTCCATTTTTTTAAATGATGCAGCTTTAGTCTGATGAAATATCTTCTTCCAACAGACTTAATATTCTCTAATCTTTTTGGTATCAAAACCGTTACAAGCCAGGCGGATAGTGAGAGTTGTACGAGCATCTCCACTGCGTTATTACAAGAAATTTAAGGTTTTGGCCTAATTTTATGCCGTTTTCAATTTTGGGGCCAGTAAATTAAGTGATAAGATTTATTTTCTGTCTAGTAATTTTATGATCGTTAATTTTGTGAAAAGCCATAAAATTGAAAAGAAAAAATACATTTTATTTTACTTTGAAATTTGTTAACTTATCAATTTAATTTTCTACGTCACTTCTTTTCACGCTATCCTATAATGTTTAATTTCTTTCAAGATTTCCGAGGAGTCGTAAGATCTCCATGTTCTGGATACGAAACTTTCTACGTATCACTTGTGTACATCCCATTGCTCTCTTGACATTTCACCGTCATTATATAACGATTTCTAATCTGCCTTCGTTGAGAGGAAAACGTTTCGGTGACAGACTTAACTGTTGAGGAAAATTCTGCGCCTTCGATGGTATACCAAATATGGCGGCACATTTCTTTTAGGGTCATGGCCAACCTTAGGTAAACAGACCTTTCTAGGAATATTAGTTTGTCCAGCGAACTTCTCTTAAAATGGTTATATAACTTCAGCTTAATTGGCTGGTCAACCTGGGATACACATAACCTCTTAACATGGAGCTACCAGACAATAAATCAAAAATTTTTTGATTTATTGTCTGGTAGCTCTGGGAAGCATCTGCTAACACTTTTTTAAAAAGTGTTAACAGATGCTTCCTTGATATAGGTATCCTTTGAGTACTGTTTGTCAGAGGCTGAACATGCCCTCGTTGTAGAAGAAATTGCTTACGCTGCAGGAAAACTTACGAAACGTTCTGTATATAAATAGCGAAAAAGACTATGTCATGGTAGCTGTATATGGAAGCACACTGCGTGCTATTGCTAAGTTTGTAAAAATTCGTTAACTGACAGCGCAGTTGGTGCATCGGTTGCAAAATATTGTAAAGAGCTTTCTTTCTGTAAACAAAAAAAAAATTAAGAATTTCAGTTACTCTGTAATTAGTTATGTTTGAAACGTATACAAGGATAATATCGGATAAAGTTCTTACATTTAATAAAGTACCGCCAAACACATCAATAAGGGCAGGCAAATGATTCCAATGTGTTCTGGTCGTAGAATTCATTTTATCGTCCCACCTGATAGCAAAAAGTATTTTCTTTATTTCTATCGTCGAAACGATTATAAAGGGTCATTATCTTCATTAAAATCTGTAGATGATGCATATTGAAAACATCAACATGTGCTCCTTAAAACCCAACACGATATAACCAGCCTCATCCGACTCCAGAAGATCAAACGGATACATAGCCTCGAAAAATTGTTGTGCGTACATCTGGTACGCAAAACAACAATACTCTCGTCGTGATTGCATCGAAATTCCTGAATTTGTTAAAAATGAAGTTCTTGAACAACAAGTAGATATGTAAGATATTTGCTGTTATTGGCTCAAGTAAATCTCCTGAACAAACAAATTTAAGCCTGTCACTACTGCCTTTCTGATGCAAAACTCATAATTGTCAAATTTGTTATCCGAAAAGGCGCTTATAAGTAAGTAAGTATTTATTCACTATCAATAAAAATTTTACAAAATAAATGTTAAAAACGTCGTTTTAAAAAAAA
>JAUZNK010080200.1:0-13269 GCA_035046665.1 Euphysa ruthae | reverse complement strand
TGGTATTATGGACCCAAATAGCCCAAATTATGACATTTAGACCCAGGCCCCCAAAATTGGAGTACTTCTAAAATATTTTATTCATTCTGGTACAGCTCTCAATTACGCATCCAATGAGGTATCTAAGTTTTCTGAAAGTTTTGCATAAATTCAATTATCGACAAAATGGTATTATGGACCCAAATAGCCCAAATTATGACATTTAGACCCAGGCCCCCAAAATTGGAGTACTTCTAAAATATTAGATTCATTCTGGTACAGCTCTCAATTACGCATCCAATGAGGTATCTAAATTTTCTGAAAGTTTTGCATAAATTGAATTATCAACAAAATGGTATTATGGACCTAAAAAGCCCAAATTAGGAAATTTGGACCTAGGCCCCTAAAATTCAGTAGAAATTTAAAATTTTTTTGTTGATCTTAGTTCAGTTGTTAATTATGCATCCAACGCTATATTAAACTCTCGTTAAAAGTATAAGGAACTATAATTACGTGAAATTAAGTCATCAAATACAACAAAATATTGCTCTTTTAGTGCCATTATTTTATTTATAATATGAGGAATTCAGTTCCTAAAGTTGGCTGGCTGATTTCTGGCATACTAAAATTAGGGTATCTCCAGATCCGTTTAACCTCTGACAAAAAGTAAGAAGGAAATTTTGGAAATGAGAGATCTTTCATTTGAGACTAAAATTGGATGATTTTGATCACTTTGAAATTTTGTGAGTGACCACCCTACTATAGTTACCAAATCAAAAGCAGATCAAAATTAATTTCAATACTGTCCACAAAGAATTGAACACCAATTAACCAAATTTTTGTGGGTATAAAAATTTTAAAAGCAATATTTTTTATTTCTTTATATGTATACGATATATATAAAATCTTTTTTTTTTATTTTGTATAAACTATTTTTCCAATGGATCAAAACCAAATCAAAAGTTATTTCAATATTATTTACAGAGAATTTATTTCTATTTAGCTACAACTTTATTGTATATTAATCTTTGTTGTTTGTTGAATTCTGTTGCAGTTTTCTTTATCATCAATTATTATATACTATTTTTAACTTTGGCTTGCTAACAAGCATGCCATGCTGTGACAAACCTTTACATATTGATGCAATTTTTTTCCAGTTTATGATGTTTACTACTGACTCAAACAAAAACTCTCCGATCGTAATAATTTTGGCTCGGCATTGAGAAAATTGATTTTATTTTGACTCCAAAATAAAAAAAAAAGTCGTAATTATTTTCGAGTGATGTCGGATTAGCAATTATTATAAACAAAAAAATGGCAACTTACTACATAAATGTAAGAAAGAGCATCAAAATAAATGCTAGAAAACTGGTATATGGAAACAAATGCGATTTTCGTAGCATGTGAACCATTAGATTACTTAAAATAAATATTTGCCGACCGACTGTTTTTCTTACTGCGATCAGAAAGCGGCAAACAGATATATTTCTAAGGATGGCCTAATCCATATTTATAAAATAATGTTTTTCAAGCCTTGATTTTTTGCAAAAAAATTTCCAACACCAACTAAATATTGTTTGATGATTTTTTATTGTGCATCATAATACTGATGAAATTTTTTGATTTGTATAAACTGGTGAAAATTATTAGCATGAATGGGCATGTTAAAAAGCATCAAATCAAAAAAGAAAAACACAAAAACATGTTCTGACTTGAAATTTGCCACTTTTTTTAAGTTAAGATACTCCTTTCAATACATATATTTAAAATTTAGATCTTTTTTTTTTCCATAGTAAAATCAATTTTTAGAAAAGCTTTCTTACCATATAAAAAAAAATGTTGCTTTTTTGATTTTAAAGAACATTTATATATATAATTTTATTAAAGATGCATATTTTTGGACTAATGTGTATTCCCTTTCGTTTTAATATTGTTTGCATTTATTATTTATAAACTAGTACAGGATAATTTGACTAATTCTTAGAAGATGAAACAGTTTTAACTGAGAAGCTTTCAAAACTTGATTTTTCTTTGCTATTACACAGTTAAAATGAAAATGAGTTCTTAATTTCGAACAAAGGAGGAAATACAAAGCTTTTGTCTAGCATTACCCAAGGTTGAAATACATGCCCATCTCAATGGTTCCTTATCATTAAAAACAATAAAAAAGCTTGTTGAAAATCATAAACGTAAATACCCATTGGAAACTATTACATCAATAGAAGAAATTGTTAGTAATTGTTCTGGAATCTCATCTCTAGACAATCCTTTTGAGATATTCCCTATGATTCAGCAATTAACAGATCACCCAAAATCTATTAGAATTGCAACACAAGATGTTATTCAAGATTTTTTAGATGACAATGTTAAATATCTAGAACTACGTAGTACACCTAAATCAGTTCCTGGTAGAATGACAAGGCAAGAATATGTTCAGGCCATCCTAGATGAAATACTAGCACATAAAGATATTATAGTTAAGCTATTGTTGTCGGTTGATCGAAGGAATTCATTGGCAGTAGCAGAAGAGACATTGGAGTTGTTTTGTTTTTTCAGTCGTCAATACCCATTAATTTTTGTTGGAATAGATTTGTCAGGTGATCCACGAATTGGAGATGTCAAAGGATTAATCGCTCTTTTTCAGTATTATAGGCAGAAATATAATATAAAATTTACCCTGCATACTGCTGAAACTCCTGGTCAAAACCAAGAAACTGAAGATCTATTGAATTTTAACCCTGAACGAATAGGCCATGGTGTGTTTATTCACCCAGAATGTGGGGGTACAAAAAAACTGTTTAATATACTGACAAAAAATGCAACACCTGTTGAAATTTGTCTAACATCAAATCATATAGCTAAAATTGTGAAGAACTACAGTGATAGCCATTTTTTCTTGCTTTATGAATGTCAACACCCAATAATCATATGTACAGATGATAAAGGGATTTTTAGTTGTACTCTTTCTGGCGAATATGAAATTGCTGGCAATATATTGAAGTTAGGGCCCCAACAACTTTATGATCTTTCATTTAAAAGCATAGATTATTTGTTTAATAGCGATGATGAGAAATTGTTTTTAAAAAAAATGTTTTCGGATTGGCTACTTAAATTCAAAAACAGCAATGCAGAAATATGTGATGTCAATTAGAAGAAATAAGAAACCCAGAATTTGATCTTTCTAACAAAACTTAAACTTTTCTTACGCTGTTATATAATAGATTTTAACTCTTCAGGTTTTCTGTCTGCATTCAAGTGAAGGTTAATTATAGCAACTTGTTTTCTTAGTGGTTTGTTTCGACCCAAAACGAATGTAAAAAAAGGCCAAAATGCAACACCCTGAAATAAAATAAAAATTAAAATGATTTCTCGTGAGTTGGATCTGTTGAATGATTTGTTTTTCTTTTGACATTAGTGAGGTATTTTTGATAAAAATTTCACAACCCAACTTAATGTAAAATATCAACGGAGGAGTTGTAATTATGAGATGTCTGAAATGATTTTATCAGAAATGAAAGAAGGTTTAGCAGGGTTTTGTTAAGCAGTAAAAATAGCAAGTTTTATTGCTTTTTCATATTTTTTTTTTTACACAAATTCAGGTCAATTAAATAATTTTCTGGTTGGTTTTAACCTTCGACTGGCCAAAATTTTGACCCCTGTATATATATATTTTTTTCAACTTGAGTAATTTGTAAAAATTTTTAAAAATATATTATATATATTGATTTATTTTCCAAAATTATTGCAAAATGATCAAAATATTCCATCCATAAATGTATATTTACTTTAGACTAGATTTTAAAAATATAGTATGGGAATATATGGGCCCATTAGCAAATATAAGAATGACAGTTGTTAATTAAACATGCGTAGAATATGAAATATGATAAACATGCATAGAATATGAAATATGATAAACATGCGTAGAATATGAAATATGATAAACATGCGTAGAATATGAAATATGATAAACATGCATAGAATATGAAATATGATAAACATGCGTAGAATATGAAATATGATAAACATGCGTAGAATATGAAATATGATAAACATGCGTAGAATATGAAAAACTGATGAACTGGTTTTGATTTAATTTTTTAATTAATAAATTATTTTTTCCAAATTATTTGACGGTATTTTAAAAAAAAGATATATATTCACCATAATTGTGTTAAAGAAAGCAGATAATTTGTTTCCTGTTTTTTTGTAATTTAAAACGGTTTTAAATATATATATATTTTTAGGAAACAGCCAAAATAAAGGACCATTTTATATATTTTAAAAGCACTAAATTACCAGAATCTGATTCATCAATACAAATCACATTTAAATTTTGTAATGGCTTTGACAGAACTTTACTTTTTGATAAAACTTTACTTAACCTTATTACTTTCAATATTGAACAAGATTTTGGAGAAGTTTCTCATGGCTGTCTCAGCTTTTAAAATCAGAATTTTAAAAAAATCTAAATTCCTGGTGTCTAAAATAGGTAGCTGTATTATTTTAATCACTAGATTAAATGTAAATAAATATAAATTTATAAATTATTAGATTATTAAATGTATTAATTATTAGATATATTAATTATATTATATAAATATATCAATTTTTATTAATTATTAGATTAATAAAGTGCTATTTGTTAAAATAAAAAGATTGCATGCGTTATTTTTTATTTACAGACCCTTGTTTAAACAAAACAATATTTTGGTCTCTCTATGTGTCAATCTATTGTTTTAAATGCACATTATAATATATATGTATATGATTTGATAATATGATTTGATTTGATAAAAAAAAATTTTATTTTTTTATATTGAGGATGATTTCTTTTGGACTCTGTACTTAGCCTACAGGTAAATTCACCCATGGCTGTCTGTTCGAAACACTTTTTTAGTTTAATAGTTTTTCAGAAATTTTGAATGAAGTTATAGCATCATAAACTTGTTTGACTGTATCTAGACTCAAATATTCCCAAATATGGTGTATATTAGACCTAAAAACAGCTATTTAAAGTTTGTCTCAAAATGTTTTCTGTAATTTTAATTATTGATAAAGTTAGTGGAAAGCCCTCTTGACCAAAATGGCCATCTATCAGAAACTCATATTTTAAAGTTAGGCCCAAATATTTCATAGATTTTGAGATGAATAAGCACTTGTCGAAAGCTCTCTATTTTCAGTTTTTAGGCCCAATTACTGCCCGTTTTTAACCAAAAATTACATTTTTTTCTTTTTCCTTTAAATTTGCAAGTTAAAGACCACATAAGACATTTTTTGATTCGAATAACAACGTGTCAAAAAATTACTTTGTTTTGGTAATGGGTCCAAATATTGCCCAATTTTTCACTGAAAAGGGCATTTTGAAATTTTCTAAAGCCATTCATTGTTTTGTTTTAAAATTTTGCATGAGTTTAATGGACTGTAGATGGTCGTTTGTCTAAAACTCTTGTTTTTTAGTACTGATCCCAAATTTGACATTATTTTTTAAGTTTTTAACATATTTTATTTAAAACACCATTTTGAACAAAATCTCTATTTGGTGAAAATTCTCATTATAGGTATTGGACCAGAAGATGGCCCATTTTTTCACCAGACTTTTTAAAATTTTCTCAGAATTTTCTCATTCTTCTTTTTAATTATTTTTCACCAATTATATTAAAATTTTAAAAAGACGTAAAATTGGTTAGAAAATTTATATTTCCATTATTTTCCTAGCTTTTATAATTAGTTTTTTTTTCTTCGTAATTTTCCTGTGTTACTATGTTAAATATAATTTTTTAAATGTATTTTTATTTTCTTTGATGTCATCCAAGTTGAAGATTTCAGAAAATTTTACAAATTCTGCCATTTTACAACTAAAATATTTTAAAGCGATTATAGTATTCGCGATTAGCTTTTGTCACTAAGTACTCGTTATTTGTTTTATTGATGTAAAAGTATTTTTAGTATTAATTAATTAAGTATAAAATGGGAAAAGCAAAGGCAGCGCAAGAATTAAAAAGAGGTCTGGATGAATTTAGAAAAGATGCTCTGAGTAAAGGATGGGAAGATGATGAGGTTGATGAGAAGATTGCAGAAGTTTTTCAAAGTAGGTATATTATTCAAAATATGTTATTAATATTCTCGTGATAAATTTTTTATCGATAATTGTATTTGTTATTTTTTCAATTATAAACTTTAAATCGAGACTGTTTGAGAATAACTGTCACCTGTACAAATAGCTGATGTTTACTTCTATTTTTTACCTAAATTATCCCCAGGCGAGGTTGTTGTTCATTTCAAAAAATCGTGTTACTTGACCATGTAAATTGCCAATTCTGGTAAGGATTTACAAGTGGCATAAACTGTAGCTTGAACTTTACTTCTGAGATCATATCAAGATTTATCTTTTAAGTTGAGCCATTTTCGGTAATGCTGTTAATAAATGTTTTCTTTGCAAACTTCTACTAACTTTAAAAGCCTTAAATTTGGTGACAAGTTTAACCTTGGTTAAATTTGTCACCAAATCAAGCAGAAGAATTTGTTAACTAAAGTTTGTAGTAAGATTAATTTAAACCAATTTTATTTTTCACTTTTCTGAAATGTATTTTTTTTTTATAGATTTCCCCTGGTACAAGTATAATGAATCCAAAACTTCATGGAAGAAAATATTTTTCAATATACTTCTCTACTCCTTTATTGCTTACCTTGCTTTTGGTGCATTGTGTGAAAGAAGCAAAACTTTCAGTGGAAAATATCAAAATTTTATGTTTGATTACCAGATAAGCTACCATCAGCAACGTATTGTGAGGTTTTTGACACTACCATTGTTCAAGTTTGTGGACTTATCACAGTACCACAATGATGAATGTATTATTGATAACCCATTCTATAAAGAAGGTAATTATTTTACTAATTATAATTCTATTTTCATTGTCCTTATTTGACTGCCAGATATTGTTGTCCATCGACGAACCTGTCGAATCAGAATTTGCTAGACTGAGCAACGTTATCAGTTTTTTTGAAAATCAGAAATCCTCAATGGTTTGAGTGGAGATTTTTTAGCTTTATATAAATACGTGCAGTCATTTCACAAAAATATTTAAAGAAATAATATTTAAAGTGAATATCACAAATTCTGATTTTGCAAAAAAGGAATTTCACATTAGCCATAGTCTTAAGGTATTTTTTGGACCTCCAGCAAAGCGAAAACAAATTCACCTATATATGTTCATTTTTTTTTTGTTTGTATGTATGTCTGTAACGTTTTTTTTTTCAGTAACATTTCATTAATTTTTTCTGATTTTTTGGATGCAGTCCTTGGACAACAAGGGTAGAAAAATGGCAGTTTTTGATTTTTGAATGAAAAAAAAAAGAAACTAGTTTTTTGATACTGGGTCCAAATATTGCAATTTCAGTTTGGTCCTAAAGTGAATATTTTTCAAACTTTTAATATTTTTAGAACTTTGATGTCCATTTTTTTAGCATTAATATGGCCATTACAAATACATACATTGTGTAAGTGCATAAAATACATATTTTATATCACTTTTGTGTTCTGCTTGATAGGAAGTCATCATCTGGTCGCTGTAGTCGATCCCTCCCATTTTCTTGATGTACTGATCAACAAGCAGGAGAATTTTAACAGGTTTGCCAGCTTTTGTGGCATTAACTGTATCATCACTTACACATTTACTCAACATAAAAACATCCTTTTTGTCTTTCCACTTCGTAAATATAATTGCAGTTGTTTCCTCGTACTGTACTAAAAACTGTTGAAAAATTTCAGTTGGGTAAAGTTAGATTAAAAATGATGGAAATTTCTCAAAATTTTATGTTAGTGGACGATGAAGAGAGCATATCATCCAAAATATCAAGCTTATATACAACAGAAAAGTTTACATTTCTGGCAAATCACGTTGGGATTGTGTACAAAAATGTGATTTAATTTCATTGACCTATGATTCCACTTTATCTTTATCTTGTTTTTATCTGATATGACCACTCAGAAATCAAATCTTTTTTTTGAAAGCAAAAAAGCGAGCTTTGCAGCTGGATCTCACTTGGCAGTAATGCAAAAAATTTTCTATAGAAAAGAATTTTGTCTTGCCTTCCCATTTCTTTACTCATAATATTTGAACAGTAGAGAATAACTCAATCGAGACAATATTTACCGAATCAAAATTAATTTGAATACTGTCAACAGAGAATTTTATTTAAATGTTAAACAAAAGAATCATAAAAATTCTATTCAAATGCAAACATTCCATTCAAATGATCTTAAGCATCCAATATTTTATTTTGTGTCTTTAAACAAAGGTGGGTGTTTTATGAACAGTAAGTTAAATTTAAATTCATTTAAAATTGAAATGTGTTTTTAATTAAAAGCAATATTTTTTTATTTCACTATATGTATACAAAATAACAAAATCTTTTTCTTTTTTTTGTATAAACTATTCTTCCAGTTGATCAAAACCAAATCAAAAGTAATTTCAATACTGTTGACAAAGAATTTATTTCTATTTTTACATAAAATGTGTTTATTGTAGGTGTTTTAATATTCAGAGCTTTTGAAGATTGGACTTTCGTAAATTTTCGGATATTTAACGCATGACTTATGACTAACTAGTCACCCTTTCTAAAATATTCAATTATTCTATATTTATTTATATTTAATGTTATAGCTGATATGGATTGTTCCTTCTGTGAAGGTTTGCACCGCATTAGTGAAGTGAGTGTAAACGATACAAATCTATATACAATGATTGAAACCGGAACACAGGTAGTTTTAAGAGATGTACCGCATTACCACAATATTTCTATTGACTTCAATGATTTCAAAAATATATTTGCAGAACATCGAATGGATCTTGATAACGCAATATGTCAGATAAGCAAAGAAAGTGGCTTTCAAAAAGTTAGTGATTATTTCAAACTTACAAAAGAAGAAGTAATGGAGAAAAATATTTCAATAGAATGGTAAGTAGGTTTAATCGTCATTTGAAAATATTGTTTTGAAACTAATGCAAATTTACTATGATAAAACAAGGCTATTTATAATGCAATCCTTTTAACAAAATGGGTAAAAAATAATGGGTTTTTGGAAAAAAAGGAAAATAGTTTTATGAATTTCAAATTTAGCGATCAAGCACCATCTTATTGTCCCAAAATGTTTCAAAAAAAAGTTTATTAATTTTTTCTCTGTGCTAAATGCCCTATGAAAGCTTCTTGCTTTAATTTAGAATCTTTATAAACTAAGACATTTGATTTTTTTTTTTTTTGCAATTTTATTCTAGAAAAAAGATTGAACCATTTTAGAACCCAAACTATTAATTTTTGTTTTTAGGACAAACTGTCATACTTACGGTACAAGGTTTTATCGTCAATTATTTGCTCGCCCTGTTTTCATCCCTACTGAAAAAGAAATTTACTTAGAAAAGAAAGTCTTTATCATACAACCTGGCTATCAAATAAATAATGTGAGTTTACATACTAAACCTGTTCTATATCTACGAGTAGGCCATTTATTCTTGGATATTGTGTCACTTTTGAAACTTACTTTTCTTGTAATTATTTAGCAAAAAACTATGCCTTTCTCTGGAATGGCAATCCAAAAGGTCACCTTCTTTTCCAAAGAGTGAGCTTTGGCATAGATTGTTTGATTTTAAAAAGCTCCCTGTTAGCATTCTGAAAATAATTATCTCTCTCACTTCTGCTTCTTGAGGAACCGCTACGCAAATCTTATCATTTGCGAGCATAAACAATATAACTTTTTTTTTTCCAGGACATAAGATTGTATTGTCAATCATTCTAAAAAAATATAAACTGTTTATGCTGGTTAATTGCAATGCCATGGTAATAAGGTTATTCCCTAATTCTTAGATTTTTTATAGAATTTTGCAAAAAAGGTCACATGACTTATAGCATGCTTTAAGAGGACAAGTTTTCGAGTTTTTTTGTTCAAAATTTTGCCATGAATCTAGCCCACTTAGTCTGGTATCAAAACACTTTTTTCGACAGCTTATATTTTATGAAGTTCTTTAAGTAGATATATAAATCCTGTTGTGTCACCTAATTTGCCTTGTTAACCCTCAACTTAATGCAAAAAGTTAGAAAAATTGAATCATTAGATCTCAAAAAAACTTAAAAATTATGATTTTTACCTCGTAAATCCAAATTTTAGCAAGAAAATATTTTTTTCAAGAAAATTTGGAACAAGTCATTTATTTTATATTTTAGACATCTGACTCCATGCACAAAATGAAAGGAAAGTTAATAAAATGGTTAAAATAGAACAAAATTTTATTTTCCAATTTTTTCTCTGAATCTGCTCATTAAATTTTGTTTTATTTTATGCGTGAAATTAGATATTAAGATAAAATAAATGACTTGATGACTTGACAAGAAATTAATAGCCTGTTGCAGATTTTCTCAAAAATTCTTGTTCTTGCTATAATTTCGGTAACAGTGAAAAAGCCACTAATTTTATGTTATTTTACCTGCTCCAAAACAAATACATTGTGAAAAAACTCTTTTTAATCTGTTTTATTTTCAGCCTGATATTAGTCAAGACGGTAGTACATTCTTAGTTCAGGTCAAGGGGGAATCCAGTTTTACTTTAAGTGTGCATGAAGATTGTCACAGCAATTGTACCATTGAGGATTTACCTGTTAATTTGCGCCAGGGGGATATTGGTAAGTTATTTTTAAAACATCAGTTCTATCACCGATTTAAATTATTCCTACATATTAAACTATGATATGATGTGATACAATGTCCCACTTCACGTGTTTCCCCTCCCTGAAAATGAATGCATTTTAAGATAAAATATGGAATTATTAAAACATCTTAAATGAAACTTTAGAAACATCAAGCAAAACTGTTATTGGAAAACTTAGTTTACGACTATTCAACAAACAATACAACTTTAAAAAGTTTATAATCCTTTTAGCATATGCTTTACAAACAGTCATCCTCTAAAATATAGCCTAAGAATCATACGAACTGTCTTATTGGTTGGCTTAAAACTTTGGAAAAACAGAGAAATATATTAATCTTAGTATAATAAAATTAATAATTCAATATTCATCTGTGGGCTTAAAGTTCTGTTTAACCTGTTAACCTCTTGTTTTAGAGCTAATTTCCTCTAAACTTTTGTCAGCGTTTTTTTTTTTTTTTTTTTTTTTATATTCATTAATTTGATTGGACGATGAGGAATGCGGCACCATGGAAAAGAGTTGGATATTCTATCCAAGTAAAGTTAGGTAGTTAATTAGTTAGTTAATTAGTGAGTTAATTAATTAGTTAATTAGTTAAATGAGTAATTAAAAGATACTAATATTTTAAAACATATTTTTTCATAGTTGTGCACAGCTCAACTGGGTGGTTATCTCGACTGGTTGCTACTGGAAAAGATCTTTCAATAATATATCTATCCAAATTTTCCAGATAATTTCCATTCAAGCTGATTGATAAAACTTAATCTCGAAGGAGTAAAGTTTTGAAGAATTTTCTCAAATCTTTTTCGTTTTTAAAACATCAAACTCAGTAGAAAATTACCTAAACTCAGGGATAAGCTTCATCATCTCTAAGCAAAGCGACAGCACCAAAAAACCAGGCTTTGATATATCATATACCTTCTTTGCTCTTTTGGCGCCGTTTCAGTCATTAAAAATTCTTTACAAACCCCACTTTTCAAGATATTGTTTAAGATTTATTTCCAATGTCATTCACAAATATATATTTAACAACAAAAACTCGAGAATAATGCGATTTTTACCACCTTTCACTTCTCTCAATTTCACAGCTTGTAATTTAACTAGAGCCCTTTGAATATCTATTTATTTATTTTTTGTGTATATATAAATTATTTTTCTCATCTTAATATAAAATATTTTTATTTTACGAGAAAAAAATTGATTTATTTATAATCTTGAGAATATTAACTACATCTCAAATTCTGAAATGGCCAAAAAAATTGTTAAGTCAAATACACCTTGAATTAAAAAATAACATCACCTAAAAGAAAGCGTACTTTTTAAAAAATACTCACAAAACGTAGCTTTTTCAGAATTAAAAAAAAAAAAAAAAAAAAATCTTCCTTACGAAATGCCTCTGAACTTGCCTTTAATAACCCAATTACAATTTCGTTTTTTTGCGAAATTTGAATTAATTTCTAATATAGATGTTTCTTAGAATACTTTCTTATTAGTTATAGATTATATTATAAATATCTTTGTTACTGTTTTAATGGGTATATAATGATACTGTTAAAATATCTTTTATCACAAATTATTAAAATTTATTATTTATTTATTTTTTGGGAGAGAATATTTTCTTATTAATTTATAGATTATTTTATATATACCGATTTTTTATAGATTTTTTTTATAACTATATTTCCAAGATGATAAATTTTTGCGAATGTAATTTTTCAAATTTCACGAAATTTATGTCCAGTTTTTCAAGAAAAATTTGGCACCGTTTTTCTCAGAATTTGTTATTTGTAAAACCTTTTAAAAACGATTTTATCTCAAACTTTCTTCTCTTTTTTTTTAAGTAATTTGAAGCACTTTCACAAAATAATAATCGAATATTGATTTTTCCACCTTGCGAAATTTATAATAATATAATTATTAATATATAATAATTATAATACGCATATCTTAATCGTCTTGACATACAGTTTTTAGTTTTTACTTTTATAGATTTTATTGAAACTGCAAATTATGGAGATAAATTAGAAAAAATTCATTGTGTCTTTTGTTTAAATTTTAGTAGTAGGTTTTTAATGCATTTAATTTCTTAATATCTCAAAAAATTTTATTTAAATATATTTCCTCAGTGGAAATAATTCTGGTGGTAGATATTCTGTCCAAGAGCCTAAGCATTCCTAAATTAGACCAAGATTGGTTGGTCTTAAGTGTAAATAGAGGCTGTGTAAAATACAGTAAATTTTAAACTCGAGTTTACGGTAGCTGTATAACTTTTGCTCTCTAGTAATACATTTGAAATGTTACAGTCAAGTAACTTCTTCATTTTTCTGGATAAGTCTGCTCATTATCAGACGTGCGTATATATTAAGAACAAAATAGAATATTAACTAAAGAAAAAAAAATCGCTTGTATTCTTCATACTTCTTCATTCTTCATACTCTTACATACTTTACAAAGGTTTTGAAAAGGGATGTCACACTGGAATGATCCTCATAGATCTCCAAAAGGCCTTTGATACAATAGATCTCAATATTTTGCTTGAAAAACTGAAATACATGCGTTTTTCGGAGAATGTAGTTTTCTGGTTCAAGTC
>JAUZNK010080189.1:0-13269 GCA_035046665.1 Euphysa ruthae | reverse complement strand
AGTGACACCTAACCTAAACTAAAATGATTTTATTGATTAGACCCAAGGTGTTTACTCAGAGAATTAAACAATAATTACACACAATAATAAAGATACAAACTATTATTTTTAATATCACTTCTTACTATCTTTAGGTCTGCAACACATGGTCACAGACAGTTTTAGACATAGAGATTTAAAATTTTCTTTCTGTGAGAATTTTCTGTTAAAAATAATTGAAGAGACAATAATAATATATGGAATTATAAATTAATCCAAAATTAAAAAAAAAAAAAATTAAACCATTCTGAATATGTCATTGAGTGATAAAAATACAGGTTTTTGTTTGTCTTTAACATGCCCTAGTGTATTTATTTCATTTAGAAATACTTTCTGTGATAATTACTTTGTGTGTACTAACTAAAGTCATTCTTGAAAGCCATCATTTTATTTCTAGATAAAATTTTGTTATTCAGGAAACATTTTCAATTTCAGGAATACATATAATTTTTGTTCTTATTGTATGCAAAGAAACAATTTTTCAAAGAATAAAATATATTTTCAGTGTGAGTTTTGAGAGGATATACTTATTGTCTGGACTTGACCTTTTCCATTTATATACTGTTTAATTGAATAACTATTTACTTTATTTTGTTATGCTTTAAAATCTTTTGTTTAGTAGGTTTTAAAATGCGAACACGAAGCAGAAAAAGTAAAACTCCACAGAAAGATAAATTTATTAGAAAAGAGGAAGAAATAATACTTGGTGAATCCGAATATTCTGACAGTTTGAATGGCATTGAAAAGGAAGATCTTAATTCTAAATTAGAAAAAAAAGAAGAATTATGTGACCATAAAGTTTCATCAAGTAAATTTTCTAATGACAGTGGATCTGACAATGACGAGGGTCCAATTAGCATTTTTCATACTGAAAGCAAAAAGAAATCTCAGGTTGAGAGGCAAAAGCAAATCGAGGTTGCCAGCTTTTTGAAAGAAAAAAAGAAGAGGTATGCATCACATCGTGAAAAACGTAATATTCAACAGAAAGAGGAAAAACAGCAAAGTTTCATTCCAAAAAAACTTGACAAAGGATTGTTACAGCAACTAGATGAAGAATTAAATGAAAATGAAATTAAAAAGATTTTAGACTCAACTCAACCAGTTTTGTTAAATGAGAGTATAACTTTTTCGGATGATGAAGAAGTGAGGTCAATAGAGCATGATAACAATTTTTTAGAAGAATATGATACAGTGGAAGATAACGTTGCTAGCAAAACCATTTATGAACCTTGTTACATTGGAGATGTTTTTAAATCAAGCACATCTAATGCAGCTCAAGAATTTCTTCACAATCATTTCTTTAGCAGCTCTCGTATTAAACGTGAGAAGTATAAATCTTTACCCATCAATAGTAAACGAAAACAGAAAAATAAGTTAGCGCTTAAAAGAAATGTAACTGGTTCAAATATAAAATAGTTAACATAATTTAGAATTTGTAGTTCATTAAAACTACTCCTTGAAACAATTATTTTAATTATTTTTTTTTGAACACATAATCAATTTATCTTGTTTTCAGTAAATCAATAAATTTTTTTTCATGTAAATTTCAAAAGTATAAGGTTTATTAATGTGTGATGAATAATCAAGTAAATTTTATTATATATGGTTTATATTAGGAGTGAAGATTAATTCCTTTCAAAACAAGTTTCATTAATCATAAGCCCATATCGTGGACTTACCTTCAATTTATGTTTTTAAAAATTTCTGAATTTTTATCTTGCTCATGATTGTTTTAAGGAAGTAAAATCATTGTTGGTTAGAATTTTTTAGACTTGATAACAATGCAAAAATCCAAAAAAGGTCTTTGGCTTGTTTTAAATTCTAAATAGAAAAGTCAAAGCATATGTTTAAAATAGGCATAAGTCACTGATCTTAAATATCATAAATATTAATACCGTTTTTTTGATTAGAAGGAAATTATGTTTACCTAAGTTTAAAAAAAAGAGTGCTATTTCCCAAACTGCTAAACTCATATTCTGGACATGATATTTACTGATTAAAGTTTCCTTCTCTCAAATGACTATTTTCTGGTAAATCTGATATTCCGATATAGCAATCTATAATTAGTTTATTATATATTTTTTTAGAAAATAGTAGTGTGGGGCTTATGGTGTATTTTGACTGGAATTTTGAATTTTCAGTAGAGGGAGTGAACTTTGAGTGGCAATCGAAAGAAGGTTGCTAAAATAAAAGTTGTGTTGGTTTCTGGCATAAAATTTTTTGTTTTGTTGAACATCTTTATTTTTTGAGTTAAATTGAATGGATTTATTGCATATTTATAGATATTGCAGATTTATTCTCTAATGTTGTCATAGACAGGCTATGCTAGCAAAACGGATCAGATATTATTCTATAGTGTAATTTTTGTTAAGAATTTATCTTCCAATTTTACTTGAGTTTTGTATGCTTTTGGTTTCTCACACTAACAGGCTTTAAAAGTAGACCATAAGGGGAGATATAATAACAGTCTTTTGAAGAAATTTGTGAAGTAATATTTTTCTATAGATTGAAATTATGGTGGTTATGAGAATAAAATTTTATATCAAGGGAATAACATAAAGAAAAATATCATGCATAATTTATATTCATTTCAATGGAAATGTACTGAAGTAAATGTGGTTTATTTCTTCTCATTTCTAAAGTCTTTTTCCCTCTTTCATACTGAACTGTGCACTAACTTTATGGAATGATAAATAAATTATTTGTCATGCTTGCCACCAAACTCTTTTTCAGGTGTTTCTTGTTAAGAAGTCACTTGTTTCCTGGGATGAGTTTTCTCACTGAGAGAGAGTGTTAATATATGGTTAAGGGTAGCAATTTTTTCTCTCTTGTTCCATAGCTTTTAACTCTTTCTCTGACAGCCATAACAAATGTTGAATTTCTCATTTAACTCATTGTTTTTCACCATAAAAGCCATCATTTTTTACTCAGTCCCTTGATTTCACTTTTGCCTTTAATTTGATCTTTCCTTTTGTATGTAAAGTTTTTCAGGATCATATTTCTGAGATTTTGGTTCTAATGGTATAAAAGAAATAATTTTAGATTTTATTTTGAAAATAAATGTTTATAAACCTTATTAAACTCAAATATTATGTTCATTTTAGGCCTGAAAATAGAGTTTTTCATAAATTTATTTATAGTTTTGTCCTATATATGCAGCATTTTTGCAAATTCTCAATATCTGTTTATTAATATTTTATATTATTATTAATATTTATAAAATTATAAGGAAGGTCGATCACACGATATGTGATCCGCAATCAGACTACAAGACTCGTTTCGTCCTTGTTTGGACTCGTCAGTTGTAGATACTGATTGCCGAAGATAGAATTAAAAATTTATCAGCTAATCTCCATATCTCATTACTTGTGGCGTAGAAAAGGCTACTGCCTTCTCAAAATATTAATCAAATATTCGAAAGTGGGAAACACCCAGATAGTGGGAAACTCCACAAATAAATCCATGACCGCATAAATATATAAAATTATAAGGAAGGGGTTTGAGATATGTAATCCGCATATTTAATATTAATATTTACAGTAATATTTTTTTTGATATTTTCAAGTAAAATTAAAAATTAGTAACAAAGCTTTAAAATTGTTTTTTTGGTACTGAATCCAAATAGACCACGAGTTAGTTGCTTTAGGCCTAAAATAAACATCTTGAAATTTTTTTAAAATTGCCGAAGATAGAATTAAAAATTTATCAGCTAATCTCCATATCTCATTACTTGTGGCGTAGAAAAGGCAACTGCCTTCTCAAAATATTAATCAAATATTCGAAAGTGGGAAACACCCAGATAGTGGGAAACACCACAAATAAATCCATGACCGCATAAATATATAAAATTATAAGGAAGGGGTTTGAGATATGTAATCCGCATATTTAATATTAATATTTACAGTAATATTTTTTTTGATATTTTCAAGTAAAATTAAAAATTAGTAACAAAGCTTTAAAATTGTTTTTTTGGTACTGAATCCAAATAGACCACGAGTTAGTTGCTTTAGGCCTAAAATAAACATCTTGAAATTTTCTTAAAATTTGTTTATTTAATAATTTTTTTTTAGGTTTTGCATAATGCTAGAGGATAAATAATCTTTAATAATCCAACATATTCCCAACATATACTTTTAGTGCGGGACCAAATTAGCTTTAAGCTATTTATTTCAGAAGGGTCCACAGTTTTGGTTCTGGTGTACTTAGAGCTCCCATTTGGGCCAGAAAACCAATAAAAACAACCATTAAAAACCATCTTTGTTCTTGATGAAAAATTGGGTTTGATTTTGTTGATATCTTGATTAGTGTTAGGAAATATTATTTCTGGTTATTTTGATATCTACTCTACCAATTTTAATAATAGTTAATATAATTAAATATGCCGATTAAATTTTTGCAAAATTGTGTGTGGTGACAGACATATGAATACAAAAATAAAATGTCTGTCATAGATTTTTTTTTTCTTAATTCATGTTTTTCGATTCTGAATATTCCAGAAGGCAGTCACTTTGAGCCTAAAATCAACAGCTATGAAAACAGTAAAATCATATATTTTTTCACTTTGTTTAAAAAGTTAGGCAGTTATGATCAAAAATGCTAAAAAGCACCCGGAAATCTTTTTATGACTAAAAATTTAAGTTTTTTTAAATTATGTTAGGATATAGCATTTTTTATTATTGAGAGCATGTCAGATATCCTGTGTTTTCTTTATTCTCATTTTTTGTAGTGGGCACAAATGAAGTGATTTATTGATAAGAGTATAAATTTTTCATGAAAATATTTTTTAAAATTTGTTAAAAAGGTTTTCATAGAGTTAAGATGATTATAAAGCAATTCTTTTGATCAGCTTGGCCACCTGTCAAAATATCCTATTTCTTTATTGTGGATCACAGAAAATTTCCTTACTTAAATTACCACTTTTTCAAGCCGTTATAACATGACAGATTTGCATGGGAATTTTCTTTGAATACCAAAAAGCTGAAATAAAGATATTCCACATTGCCCAAAAACCTAAAAGGAAATTCTTTAATCAAATCAAAGTTTTTGTTTAATCATTGGTAATTTTTTGAGTGTCGCATGGCATGTTATGGTAGAGTGTTATGACTTTTGCAGACTTTCTTCTATTTAGTTTGGTTAAGCGTTTATATTTATATTTATTCAAATTTAAATTTATTTTTAAAGTAATTAAAAATATGGACAAAGAAGATGGCTTTATGCATTATTTAAAAACAAGAACTGCAAGTTTACTCACTGAACTTGATAGTAAGTTTCTTATTGTTTTGCGTGTCGTTTGCGCCCTTCTTCTTCTTCTTATTTGCATTTAGATCGTTTTAAAGACTTAATTAAAATTTTTTTTTCAAATTTAGAGCGGTTATTAGTTGTCTTGCGAGATGGAAGAACGTTAATTGGAGACTTGTGCTCAGTTGACCAGTTTGGTAGGACACTTATTTTTTTTTGGACCACTGGATGACTTGAAATAAATGATTATCATTCCTCTTTTTTTTAACAGACTCTTTGAATATATGTTTGGTAAGACCAATCACACTGTCATTTTTCAAACATAGACATGGGTTTCATTTTTTCAAGTGAAAAAAAATTGCGCTGCGCATGTGGAAATGGTACTTATATCTGATGTAAAAAATACAATTTAAATTGAATAGGTGATTTGTCTCTATTGCAAAAATTCCAAATTTTTAAAAATTTAGTCTAAAAAATCTTTTCATAAATTTATAATTCACTAGTGTAAAAACTGACATGTTTATGTGCTGGTAATTCTCAGGAGTATGTTTTTTGGAAATTGTTAAATCACACTCATGTTTAAATTTTTTATTATTATTATTTATTTTATATATATATTTTTTTTAAGAATATGCAACTAGTTCCATTCCCTGAGCATTTATGCTTGCTATGATAGTTTTATTTCCAATTGTATTTCAGCTAACTCTGCTAGATATTGATTGTAATGGTTTCAATATCTGACAAAAAAGCTGGAAACTCATTTTTCAAGCAATAGGCTATAATATTAATATAATATAATATTCCCTTCTAACAATAGGCCCTTAAAAATAACAACCTTTTTTCAAACAAATTTAAGCAAAGTTTTATCAGTTTATTAAAACTGTGTGTTTGAATAAATTTTATCTTTAAGACAAAGTTAAGTGATATTAGAATTTTAGATTTTAAAATACCAAAAGTTTTTAGGTCAACCATAACGTAGATATTTTAAATTTTAGCTCCATTCTTCTTCTTTTTTTTTTACAAGAAAAAAAGATTCAATAGCAAGTATTTAATTAAAAGAAATGTAAAATTAGATTTTTGGAAATATATTTTCATTTAAGGGAAATACTTAGGGAGATAAAAGTTTTATCTAGCTAAAAAAATTACAGCAAGAGCCTTTTTCCAACATTCTGTGAGGTTAAGCCAAACAGCCATAAATTTTTATACTGCAATCATCCCTAAACGATATTTTTTCTGCCTTTTAACCATCTCTCAAAATCGACTAATATTCTTTTTAATTTAAAATTTTGTTTTAGCAACGGGCTCATTTTTTGGCAAAATTTAGGTTTAGACTTTCTTTGGTTTAATTTTTTTATTTGTTGCATTATTTAGTGGCCTTTTAATTTTCGTTTCATAAAAAAAATTTGGTTTAACTTATATTTTAGGGAAATGTTTGATAGTCTTATTAAGTTTTATTCAATGCTTAAATTTAAATAAGGGTCTTCCTTTTTAGAGCGAATGTAGGAACTTTGGCTTATTTTTTTGCTCAAAGTTTGAGTGTATTAACAAGATAGTTGCATGTTTTGATTAATTATAAATCTTTAGCTAACTTAGTGTTGGAGAAAACTGTAGAAAGAATCCATGTCAAGAACAAATTTGGTGACATTGAACGTGGCGTTTTTATTATTCGTGGTGAAAATGTAGTCTTACTTGGAGAAATGGTTAGTTTGATTTTATTAAATTAAATTTCATTATTGGTCAATAATGATAGTTTTGTCAACGGATTACTTAAAATATATAAAATAACACACTTAAAGGCAAAAGTGCAACACGTCTGGTTAGAGCATTCTAAAAGAGTTTGTTTACTTTGAAAAAACCATGAAGTTTTTTATCAACGTATTTTTAGTCTGGGAAATGTACCTAGTAATATTAGGATATTAACTTTAAACTGCTGGGCTATTTTTTCTGTGATTTAAAGGGCAAGTCAATCTGGAAATTTCATGCAAGTGTTTTATAAATAATACTTTTTCCTGCACTCATCAAGTTTTTGCTCTTTAGCAATGAGCCAAAATACTTGTCAGAACATTGTGTTTCAGTTCTGTTGAAGTTTTGTATTATGCTAAAGAGTAATATTTTTTGCTGCATATTGGGATAATTAAAGATTTACTGGGCCTAAAAAATATGCCAAATGCAATCAAATTTTGCACATATTTTTCAAGAAATTGAGTTCTGAATTGTTGAAGAATGTTTTTTTTTTTTTTAATAATCTCATGTGCCTTTTATCTAAATATTCACATAAACCTGTATGGCTAGAATCAATCAAGCTTTTTGAATAACAATAAAAAGATTTGTAAGTTTTTACCTGTTTTAAAAGTCTTTACTTCTTTTAAAAGGAACCTTAACTATTTAAATATGTTTGGTTCAGAATTGGTAAAATGTTTTTTTTTGCTGGATCCCATTCTAGCTTATGAGGATCCTATGAATTTATTACCTTGTTTAGTTGTTTAGCTACAAGACTGTTTATTCACTTAATCTATTTTGGAAAGCAAGTGACAAATTGAAATTTTTGAAAACTAAGAATTATTTTTTGGTACTGATCCCAAATATAATCATTTTTGTCCTTAAAAGACCCAAATAACCAACTGTTAAAACTTCACTTCATGTTCTCTGGCCACTAACTTATAAATGGGTCAAATTTTGTCCAAAACAAAAATTTTATATTAAATGAAATCTTTTGGCTTTTACATTTATTTTTCTCGAAAATCTCACAAAAACTTTTTTTGAAAATGTCAGAAAATAATCTTTGTTAGAAAACAGGATTTTGGTTTTTCATCAATTTTTATAAATTTTTTTCCTAAATTACTTTTGATTTTTTTTCAACAAAATGTTTTACAGTTTCTCTAAAATTTTGATTTTTTCGCTGATTTTGAAAAAATTATAGTGTTTGAGGTACTGTAGACAAAACAGGTAAAATTGTATCCAAAAAGGACATTTTATAAATTTTTTTTTTTTTTTTTTTTTGTCAAAGAGCTTTCTTCTAATATCAAGAAATTTTATATGATTTGACAAATTTCAAAGGTCCAAATTTAACATTTGGAATATTTCTGTATTAAGGATGAGCTGAAGGAGAATAAAACAGGTCTCATTGAAGTTAGTGTTGAAGAAATATTGGAAGAACAACAAAGAGAACTTATAGAAAAAGAAAAACAAGAAAAGAAACATGCTCATTTACGTAAAGAAAGAGGTTTAGGACCTTATATGCCAGACATGGGCTTAGATGCATTTTCTTAAGCTTTTTATTCATATTGAATTGAAATTTTGTATATAACTGCAAGAGCCAGAAAAATTGGAAAATGGTTTTTTGCAAAAAATAAAAGGTCAAAATTTTAATAGCTCATTTTCTAGATTAAAAGTAAGATGTTGTTTTGCCTTACCAAAAACTTATATTGGAGCAGCTATTTGTCTTTGTTGTGTTATAACAGCTTAAATAAATCTTTGTATTTTATAATCTTTTTTTTTCTTTCTTCGCAGATTTAGATGCTCAGAAAATTTCTCTGAGCCATACCTCAACTTCACACTGAGGATAAAAGTCAAGGTAAATCATCTGCCTGCAGTGGTCTTATTGGCCTTGAAATAAATAAATCTCACTTTCTTTCATCTTTGCACTAATATGATTTTTTGAAACTTAAGGCAGCACAATTCTGAATTCTCTGAATTAATTCATGAAAATTTCCATGAGGTTAAAAGTGGAACTTTTGTGAATGGAAAAATATAGGAGATTTCAGGCCGATAAACTTTCTTAGATTTTGTTTTTCCTGAATAAAGGTACCTCAGAGTTTTGGAATGTTAAATAATTAAAAATTAAAAAAAAAAAAATTAATCAAACTAATCCAACAACAGTGATAAATGTATTTTTAATACATGCTCACGTTGACTCTACATTGTTATCTATTTTCATTAATCTTAGGTATTTATTATTTAACAATAGAAATTAACTGTGCTAGAATTTTGTTGTGTTTTTTTTGTATTTATGTTATTTGTACATTCATGTGCATAAAATATGCGATTGTGTTTTAAAAAGATAAATTATTTTATTAACAGTTTGTTCAATAAATGATGAATTATTATCCAATTTTGTTCTTTATAAAGAAACAGCTTTAAATTTTACTACTCATTTTTTTCTCAGTAAGTTACACACTTTTCTCAAACATTGTTTTGGTGGTTTGAGCTTCTAAATGAAGGAGCAGTATAATATAATCACATTCCTTATTTTTGCTTTTTTTTTTTCCAATTATATTCTTTTACAATAATTTCCTTTAGATGTGTGTAGATTTTTAATTGACCAATGTGTTTCTTTATCAAATAACCAAGGCTGCAAATAAACATTCAAAGTATCTTTGACATAACGTCCAATAGAAATAAAATTTTGTCAGGCTTAAACAAAATTTTATGATGGTGTTATTTGTATGTCATTAATTTTATTCAAGTGCAGATGGGTTCTAAGTCTGTACAAAGCCAGTGTGTGTTTAGAGAAACTTTTTGAATATGTTTAGCATGTCTAATGGATTCTTAAACAAAAATTTACCAGTCATATGTTTTATAAATCATTTTGTCATGTGCAAATGTTATAATAGTGTTATTTGTATGTCACTAATTTTATCGGAGTGCAAACCAATTAAACCTGTGATGGGTTCTAAGTGTTCAAAGTCAGGGTGCGTTTATATAAACTTTGTGAACATAATATTAATAAACCCCAAGCACTGGAGCCGAGCGTGTTTAGCAACTGTGGCAAATGGAATTTGATGCTTTGTAACCCAAATTTTATTGTATAGTGGAATGGCTCTACCGAAATATTCCTACGGTGAGTTTTTACTTTTTATCGTAAACACATGGCAGCAATACAAAACTGTGCCTGGGAGTTTGTTCTCCCAAAGGGTATTAGTTTTTTGCAATGAAACAATGATCTAAAAATTTATACAAATTACAAAATCAAGTTTAACACGTGGTTTTAGCTTTAAAAACAAAATATTTCTATCCAAAAGAAATTGCTAGCGATGTATGTAAGACCATTATTTATTTGAATCTATGCTAGATCTTCGTTTTCGCAAATTGCAAAGTAATTTCGCAAAGGGGAAGGAAATTGCGAATCAAAAATTTTTGTGAAGGTAGGAATAGCGAACATAATTTTTAAAAAAATTGCGATAATGAATTATGACTTCTAATTAAAAGTCATAATTCTTTATGGCAATTAAATACTTTCAAAAGTATTGTCTATAGTCTTACATCTTCAATTAATCTAAAAGCGTTTTATATTGCATCTGCTTGTTATTTTATCTGTCTCTAAACGATTAATTAAATACCAGAGTTACTATTTCTGTCACCAAGTTAAGTTTGTTTTGTTGCATATCTTCAAGTAATCTGCTATGTCAAGAAAGTCTTCAAATATATAAAGGCTTATTTGCATTGAAGTTATACACAGAGATACGAAAAAACGAAGGAGAGTGTTTAGTTTTGTACAACAGAGTTTTAAAAATATGGTGTGATGTTTTGTAGACAATAGCATGATGATTTGAACAATAAAAAGAAAACACAACACATTATTTCTCATAATCCTATATAACGTATTTATTTACAGTTTTTTATAATCAACCATTATAAATTTTTGTATTTTATATTTATTTATATGTATTTTTTTTATAAAACAAACATTGATTTGCTGCGATGATGGGAACATTTATTAAAATATTTTTTTGTCAAGTTTGTTATAACTAATTATATACTGAAGAAGTTGTAAAATTTAACTACGCAAACAGGCATGAAAATTAAAATGTACACGAGCCATGTGTCATATATTTCGAGTATGCTTAAGATTAGGATAAGATTTGGGCAACATGTACAGAATTCTTTTATTAAAAGTTTAAACCTGCCTTACGATAAAAGATTATAGTAGACAATACTCACGCGCGTTCAAAAACCCTTCTTACTAGAAGTTTTATGTAAAATTTGTCATAAAAATTATTGTTAGATCACAGAGAGGAAGGGACAAGAAATAAAACAATGTATAATGTTTAAAAATAACAAAGGTATTTTCATTAAAAAAGATAACTCCATCTTAATTTCAATAATGAGTTGGAGTTTTGTGAAAATCAAAGCAATTCTGCAAAATACTTAGTTTAAGTTTAAAAATGGTGGAGTTTTTGTATGTTGAGCACTAATATTTTTTATCTTTCTTGGGTACTGTAAAGGCATCTACAGATGTTGGAAATAGCTGTGAGAGCCATTCTAAAGGTATGATGTTCTAAAATTTTCTCTGGAAAGTGAGGGGAGGAAGAATAGCGAGGGAGGGAAGGAAGGAAAGAGGAGAGAGAAAAGGCATCCTTGATTAGAAAAAAAACTGCGCTGTTTACAAAAGAGAATTCTAACCCTGTTTACACAAAAAATTTTAAGACAAATAAATTTCATTATAGTATTCACCATAGTTTGCTAAACACAATAGTATTTTATGATGTAAACACAGAACACTATAAATTAAATACATTGTTTTTCCCTTGGAGACAATTTTTACTTGTCCCAAATGTTTACTTACCACGTTTTTTTTTATTTACTCTGGTGTTTGTAAAGTTTTAAGTAAATTTTCTTCTAAACGTATGGCAAACACGTATTTTTTGTATTATCATAGGTATTTGTAATTTATAATATTTAGTATTTATAGTATTTATCAATATTATAGCGATAAGGCATTCACTTTGTTTCAGAAAATTCTCTCTTTTTCTAATGGTGATGTTGTTAACCGACTCAATGCTTTTACGTTACTGCAATTTTATTTACCCTTTTATATACTGAGTCATTTACCACCATCACTGAATTGAAATGTTGTTTTTGTGCATCTGGCGAAGTTGGCTATGTCTTAAGAAATCACGTATGTCTTTCTTTGATTGTATCTACTCACTTTTCTCCAAAACAACGTATTGCTTTTTCCGAAATAAAAATTTTCTCAAAATTTGCTTTTCATATATCTTTTAATTTTATGCTTATAAGAAGACTTTATGAAGCTACCTATAGAAATCTTTTATTCTTTCATTATGTTTTTCACAGAAAATAAAAAGTTTGATATTTTCTTTTTCTTTGAAAAATTGAGAAATAGTTTTATTTATTTTTGTTTTTATTTTTGAAAGTAGTTTCTGGGAATGAATTAATTAAAATACCTAAGACATAAAATGGTTTCTTAATAATAGTTTATAAGTGTCTTTATTTTCGGTTTATCTAATTTTAATTGAGAACAGCTCATTAAACAGTTTTGCTCCCATAAAATAAAATGAACGTCTAGCAAATTCCGATTTAACTTTAGGTAATGTAATGTAAGAAGATTTTTATTTCTTGTATTTTCCCTTGGATTCTTTATTTGAAAATAATTTATAAAGTTATCACAAATGTTTTATTAGAATATCTTTAACTGCAAGCATTTTTTTTTATTGTGTTTTTAATCTGCTTGGTACAACTTTGACTCCAACTATCTTCCATGCACAATTTTCGATTGAATTTAATCGTTGAACCTGAGTTTTGGTAAAGTTAAGTCTTATGGGAATAACTATAATAAATATATATATATATATTTCTTTTAACATAAAAGACATATATCTTAAATTGCATTACATAATTTGACTTACATGACATTCTGCTGGAAATGTTCCTCAGTAATTCATTTCATAATGGTAACTACCACATGATTTAAGTTCAAAATTGGGACAAAAAATGAATTAACTAGAAATAATTCATTTATCAGTAAAATATATAGTTATACCTTTTCTTTAACATGACAACAGTAAACTTTGTTTATTGCATACATTGAATGTTTATAACATTTTTGTTAAAATATTCCCCTTTGATGTTTTTTGTTTGTTGTTCTTTTTTGTCTGCTGATATTTTTCTTTCTATAACTGAAAGAAAAGAATTGTAACTATGATTTTATATTAAAATCATAATTGTAATGCTGAATTTATAATTATATATATA
>JAUZNK010080178.1:0-13270 GCA_035046665.1 Euphysa ruthae | reverse complement strand
AAGTTTTTGTCAAATATTTCGCGTTTTTTTTTGACACGCGAAAGTTAATGCCCGCGAAAGTTTCTGCCCTTAAAGTATTAAGAAAGGAAACTATAACTTGAAATTTCTCCGTGTTATTATATAAACAAAAGTTGGACAACACCTCTGAGAAAATGAATACATAAAGATAAAATTCAAAATTAGATTCTTGAGTCAACAAATAAAACATATTTTTAAAATGAACGAATGTAAAATAGCTTACAACAAATAGATTACGGATTTTTGACATGAAGGTAAAAATGCTATATAAATTCACACCATAAATGTCAATCTCAGTAACAGATGAGCTATCAAAACTTAACAATTTAGTATTCACTCATAAAAAGACTAATCAAGGGATACCAATCGTTTTTTGAGCTCGAATAAAATAAGGCTGCTGATCCTAGTATTTAAAGTCTTAAAATCGCTATTCAATACTTTTAAAAATTATTCACCTTTGAAAAATAACAGAAAAACTCGAATCTTAAACCGGAAATTAATAAGACACTGAGCCTCAGTTGAAATTGAAATTCTATTTTCTTTCCTCTCCAAAAATTAGGGTTTTCAGTTTCAATTTTTCAATTTTAATCTTAAAAAATACCCCTTAAAACTAATTTTTCTTAAAGTTTGTTTTCAATTCAAAATTCTATTCAATGTCGTCACTATCCTATGTAGATTTTTCAGTATTTACTTGTCAAACCTGTACAGACAACTTTACACTATAACACTAATGCTAATTCCATATCAATGAAAATGGTATGAACCATTTATTTCACGTTAAAAATAGAACAAATGATAAAAATAGTTTTTTTATCTTGTGTTTGTTAATTGATTTAACTAATTAATGCTTTTTATTTTTATCCAATATTACCATTTTATTTCTACATTGTCTATAGCATGAGAAACAATTTTACTTATATTTGACCTGAAGCGACAAGTATCTCCATCGTTTTAAATTTTAGATTTGTTGAAATTCCCTTTGTTAATAGGGTTTTTGGGGTATTAGAAATCCAAGTTATAATGAAATAGGAAGGTTTTATTGCCAAAAATATAAAATTTTAAATTAAAATACCTGGTAATAAAGTGTAGTTTGGAAAATTAAAAAATACATCCTTATTTTGGAGTGTAATAAACAATCATTCAATTATATTTAATCTCATCCAGGCAAATCATGCGATTAAAATTAATTGAAGATTGATCCACGAAAAGATGTGATCTCGTGAAAAAAATAAATAAAAAATAGAACTAGCAAAACTAAGCGCGTACTCGCAAGTGATTTACACGAAATTATAACCTTTGCAATTTATTAAAGGGAGATTAAAACTGTGGTTCAGCTTTCCTAATGAATTTACGACATTTTTTTTTTCCATCATTATATTGCTCCTTTAATTATTTTTTGTTAGATTTACCAACTAAAATTATTTATTGTCTTATTTATTCTTATACCTGCATAGAAAGAAACACAGGAGCCAGTTTATTGGATATCATGTCATTTCTGTGTAACATTAGATAAAGTATATATGATAAGATAATTTGATGGTTACGGGTTAAATTTGAAATTAATTTCTACATCAGCTAATAAGGGCAAGAAAACATCTTTTCTAGTCAGTAGTCTATAATTTTGTTATTGCTGGTCCAAATTATTTGGTGGAATCCTAAGCCTTAAGGCAAAAATTTGGTGTAGAATACTTTTCAATGGAACAAATACGTGACAAGACGGCCTGTTCTCCAGCCCAGTTTTTAAATGAAAACTGTGGTAGCAAGTCCCTCTGACACTGATATCAGACCTTCTTTTGATTGATTTCAAATAAAATACCATATTTTAATAGCCTTTCTGCTTATATATTCATTTTGTTTCAAGTCTTGATCCTACTTTGATATTATCGTTTTAATTCTTTTTTCTTGTTTTAATGGTTTTTAATTTCATGTCAAGAATGTCTACGAATAATTTCTTTGTAAATAAGTATTAAATATTTTGAAAAAAAAGAATTATTACAGTAATGCATGTAAATGCTATCTTGTATTTTTTCCAAAATTATACATTTGTTAGCTTTCTATATATGTAAATATTTAACTTAGTATTACTTTTAGTGTCTTTAGTTGATGCCATCCACTGTCAGTCAAATTGTCAAATTATTAAGGAAAGCCTTTGTGACGTGTGTCACCAACTAATAATTCCAACCCGAAATAACCAATCTGCTGTCATGATAAAATAATTGTTACGTATATTTAATTCTTCTCTACGTTAATTTAATCTTTCTCTGAAGTTGAGTTATCAGAAAATAGAATTTTCTGATGCTATTATTATTCTTATACCTTAATTGAGGTGTAAAAAAAAAAAAAAAAAAAATGTAAAAGTAATTCTATTGTTCCTTTATTGCTGTTAGCTTTTGAGAAACATTTGTGGGGAGTGTATTTTGGAAAATTTTGTATCATTGCACTATGAATCCGAAAAAGAGTAGCCCTTCAGTTTATCAAAACAATATATCTTTTGAGATGCTAATAATACAACATGTATAATATAACGTATTTCAAAATATTGCACAGGTTATATTTTAAAAGTATATACTTCTTTTGTCAACGAAATGTTTACCGAAAAAAACCGTTAAACAATATACAATGAAAAGCTTTTAATTTCCTTGAGACAATGTGGTTATTTCAACTTCTAAAAAGTAATTTTTTGCATCAAAGACATAAAAGTTTTATCCATACCAAATCAAAAAAAATTTTTTAATCAAAACCTTCAATCATGTCATGCATGCTCACTATATTTTTTTACTCGTTTTGCCTTACCAAATTATTTTACACAGTATTTTCATATTGTAATTTTTTTTCAGGGGTCAAATAGCCCTTTTAAATGCTTTTAAACGATTTTTAAACGATTTATTTTAAAATTTCTAAAATCAACGCTTTCAAAATGCTCGTTATTTTCCAAATTCCGTTATTTACCAAATACCATTATCTATAGCATAGTAAGTAAATCTGTACTAAATTGTTATATTATTATATATTCCCATACAAATCCTTTCTTTTTATTGAAGAATACTGATTGTCAAGGTTTTTAATGACCATGTGTTTTAAAGAGAATATTCTCCAGAAAAATCCTCTTTCATTAAAAATCCTCTTTTCTAAATTAGAGTAAAACATAACTACTTCTGGCGAATCTAAAGCATAGTTTTACATATTTAATGGTTTGACATCATCATTCGTTTACTTTCAAGTACATCTCTATTTTTACCTTCGCAAGCAAACAGGTTGTGAGAGTCTATAATATGAAACATAGAGTTCCTCCAGGAGGATCTAAGTAGCTACCACAGAATAATTTTCACAAAATTATAACAGCTTAATTTCTAAATAGCATTAATTTTCTACACAAAATTTTTATTAAAGTTATGCGTTTTGCTGCCATAATGACCACAGTTGGCAATCCATACCTGAGAATATAAAAATAATAACGTCATCAGCACTTATTGCAACAAAAAACTTTTCAAAATATTCGCAGCTTTACAACCTTTAACGCACCACTCTGGTCAATCCCGAATATTTCATTTCTCCCACCCACTACTATTTGCTGTCACGTCATCAACATCATTTTTATTAGATATATAATGTACATTTCAAATTGCATTCAAAATATGTCCGTCTTCATCATCTTCCTAATCATTGGCGTTTATTTTGGCAGTTTCTTGTTGACTGAGCCATTCACGATTTTAAAAATCGAAAGAAAGTGCGCTGTTAGGTTATCTCTATTTTTTATTTTATTTTTTTTTTTATTAACTGAAGGTGTTGAATTTGGGGACTGTTATTTTATTTGTTTTGACTGGAAAGAATTTTTGAATTCTTGACAATATTCAACCGGGGCTATAATAATTAACCAATAAAAATCGAGTAATAAACAGAAAAAAAAAACACAATGATATTGCTGGAGGATGATGTTGATTAATTGAGCAAAAAAGAAAACACTGTGAAACGTACTTTTATATAAATCTCCAATTTAATAGGAATGCAATAGGCTTTCTTAAATCATTTTATGATAGAAACAAAGTATAGTTTACAATAAGAGCGTATCAAATCTAGTTGGAGTTTGATTTAAAATGCAACACATGAATGTATTTTGCAGAAAATTTTGGGAAGATTTTTTTTTTAATGAAATGAACATTAGTCACGCTGTTACTCTCATTCTAAAATACTGTAAATGGTTCTAAAACTAATATGTATTTTTTGTTTGGATTGTTTTTTGTTTTGATTGTATTTTTTGTTTGGACTGCTCACTAATTTTAGCTGGAAAAATAATAATTTATGGAATTATCTTAACTCTAGCTAAATAAATACCAAATAAACAGACACAGATCAATTTGATTCTTGTCGGTGATTATAGCTAAGTTGAATTTCAAGCCAGAAGTCGTGGGTACGATTCTTCCCTTGAGTAAAATGTTTTTTGATACCGAGTTTTGGTTTAAAGGACAATTATGTTTGCTGAAGTGATTTCATGTATGAAGTTAGAGAAATATTAATTATATTTTTTCGCCAGCAAACATCAAAAAGAATATAGTACTGCTCTTCTATCAATATCACGTAATCCTTAACGAGAATCTTTGATTTTTGATTGATTGACTAATTTCGGTTTTCGATAATTGATTGCCATATTCGATTATGAACTTTTTAATTCGGAAGTAGATCTGAAATATCTTATTACCGAATCGGGCAGTGGTTCAATTTAAACCCCCGTTTTTGCTAAGGCATCAATCGATAACGAAAATTTTTGTTTTCACTCTCGAATGGATTTTGAACCTACGACATTTCCCTTTACAATTCATTGAAATATTACCGGAAAATATCCTGCGTCAAGGACAACCCGCTAGATGTTGGGTAAATTGTTGTATCAATGGGCAAAAAAACCATCAGTTATTTATAAACCTATAAATTTGGATTTGACAAAAATATTTAATTTTAATTATTAAAGGTGATTTATTCTTGCGACAAACCAACACTGTTCTTTACAGACTCTGACAGAGTTCAATTATTCAATTAGAACAAAGTATTCTATGGAGAAATTTTTAGACATAGAAATCAACAAGGTTTTAGCTGCAATTTATTAGAAGATTTATAGGGAAAAGCACTCACTCAAAACGAAATTATGCAATGCGTATTTTTCTCAGTTATTTAGTCATTGGCTGTGATCAACCAATCAAGGTTTAAGGGGTTGTTTAAATTAAGGTAACAAGAATAAGTTTTCCTGCCGATAAACATAATATTTTTTCTGTGGTGCATACAATAACATTGAAATTCTAGTAAAAAAACTTAAATTACAAACAAATAATAAGAGGAAGAATGTATCGCCGACCGGACATTTACTCTCAGATAACATTTCACGCATACCATAACAGTGGGGCTCATCTAAAACTGAAATGAATAATGGTTCAATTAACAAAAAACAAAGGTTAAGCAAAACATCGAACATATTTTGTTAAAGAGTTTTTGTAGACATCTACAATAGTATCTGTGTTACTGAAAAAGCGAACAATATAATATATGTCACTAAATTAACATATGAGGTTACTTGACATTGAAACTAATTTCTAGATAAGTCCTTACTAGGTGAGTTTTTTATGACATGCTCTAAGTATATTCAAAGTGGTTTTATTAAACATGGGCGTGAGTTTTGTTATTTACATCTATTTTTGGAAGGGGAATTGCTATTCTAAGTCAAAGAGTATAAAAATATTTTTATACCTTGTTGATTAAAAATAGAGTTTTTACACAACAGGAGGAAAATTATTATAAACATTTTTGAAAAAGTACTGATGTCAGTAAAATAGTGATAAGGCAGGAATGATTCTTAATTAGTTAAACATTCAAACAAAGTTTATTCAGAAACTTCCCAAATAGTGGTACCCATTTGAAAACAAGATATGTACGAAATCTTAACCACGGGGAAAAAGAGCTAAAACTATATTCAGGAATGACTTTTCAGGAGCGCGAGTTGCACATTTCACAAAATTTATTCTAGCTTCAAAGAGTTTGCGAAATAATTTCTCACAACAGACCTGTTAGCGGACAGTATTGCTTTTATCTTTTAATTTAAAAAAGTCTGATTTCTTGAATAAATTTTCAGCAAATTCCTAAGTTTAATTTGTACGAATCGAGATGAAATTCACGAAATTTGCGAACACTAATCTTTGTGAAGATTAATCGCCTTATGGTGCATTGTTACTCCGATAGTAAACTTTCAATTCAAATAGATTATGATAACTTATAAACAGATCGAGTGCAAATTCTTTTAAGGATAGGAGATATATGTGATTTGTGAATACCTTATTGTATGAATTTAAATTGCATACCGATCTCATTAATATGGATCAGTGGGGTACAAAAAAAAAGATTTATATATATTTTAGTAAATAAATATCATACAAAAATTTAATCTACATATATCTATATACATCTTTATACACAAAAGAACCATATTAATTCAACTATTGCTCCTACTGCTACTACTATTGCAAAAAAAAAAAAATTATTATTCGGAGCTCTCAAAACAACGATGAATGATGGGTATTGATAAGTCAGAAGCCTTCACGAAATCTCCTAGAGATTCAGGTTAGTTTTTGTCGAATATTTGGGGTATTTTATTTTATGATTGAGCGAATCAATCACTGAAAGAAATTTTTGTGGGGAATTATGAATCTGGAATTGTGACGAAATGTCGGAATAATATGTTATCACCCATTGAGGTCTTTATCTATAACAAATAACCAATAAGCTCTCGGAGAAAACCACTAAGTGCTAGTAGAAAAAGAAGTTGTTTACAATGTTCTAGCAGTAGCATAGTTGGTTTTTTGAGTGCTTATAAAAAATACGCAGTTTTGATTCTGCCTATAAAATCTTCTACTCATGAAACTTAGATCGCAAAAATTAATAATTAATTCCGTAATAATTAATTCCGTAATAATTAATTCCGTAATAATTAATCACTTAATAATCGATTACATAAATACATGAGCGTCGTAGTTCTTAACAGTAAGTAGAAGGAAGAAGATGTTTTGAAATGATAGCCAATTCTAAAATCATCTCAAATTTAGTAACAATAAGATTCATTATTTGTCACTTATTCTGGAGAATACTTAGGGTGGTCATAGGGTTTGCTATTTCGAAAAACTTATTATGGGCGTTTTATATGTTAGAAAATATGAGTAACCGATTTTAATAGTATTTTTATCTAAATATGTGTCCAAAAATTACCAGATGTTCTCTTTTGATATGTATTCTCATTTCCATGCCCTAGCAACGACCATAGCAACAGCTTTTGGATCTTGAAAATTATCAGGGCAATTTAACAGCACCGTTCTGAATCATTGTCACTGAATCAGCGCCATGTATTATTTTTAAAGATCGAAATAATATGGTACAAATATCAACGTGATAAGGCTACCAGGGCGTCAACTTATAAATCAGACCAAAGACTGTCAAAAATTTCATCAAACTTTTTATGATTTATCAGGTAACACTTTACTAAGTGGTACCACCCAGAATGAATAAAGGCGATGAATGCATTGATATAGCAGTGGTATCCCAAGGTGATTTATCTTGGACGACAAACACAGTAGACTGCTGTAGGTTCAGATGTCTTGTATTACAAAGATGGTCTTGTTGGTGCGTGAAATGTATTAAATAAATTATGCAATGCTCCTGGTGTTTTTATATTCAAACAGATGATCAGGATAGAAGAGATAGGATAAAGATCAGAATAAAGATTGTAAATAGTAATTAATTCAAAGATTTTGATAGTACATTTAGGTTTTATCAAAATAAAAGTCAACTTATAAACCAATTTTCTCGCAAATCTGAAATTTGAAAACTCCTCGGAAGATAACTTTTGCAATGATTGCGCCATTGACTTCAAATTTTCACCATTTATTTAACTTAGTAAGGTGTATTTACTTTCGTAAAAAAAAGAATATAGAATGGCCCCAATCCTGTCAAACATGTAGACAAACTTTGGTTTTTCGGGCGATATTTTCACCAAAACGTATTCCAACTGTATCAAAACACCTAATAAAGGTATGTTCTTTAATTTGCTACAGTAGATTCATATTCATATTAGTAGCATGTCCACAAAATAGAGAGCTTATTGCATTTTTGTTTTTGAGATATTTTGTGCAAGATGTACTACTAATTTTTAGGGTCCGGGACCAATTCTCAGTCCCTATAGTAGAATTTTTTTTTTATGATTGGAAGCTTACTTTAGGTACATATAATTATAAGAAACTAATAAAAAACAAGAATTTATCGATTTTTTTTTTTCAAACAGCCTAAGAATAGGACTACTGAAACATATAAGATAATACTTTAATTTTTTACCCAATATAAACCTAGTTTTCTCATAGATTATGATATAAAAGTTTGATGCGTTTTAAACATCAATACCAAGTTTTCCATGTCCATGATAAAGTTTACCACCATTTTTTTAATCTATTTATGCGTAGATTATATGTAAAACATGGTTTTAAGTAATTATCTCTAGCTTTAAAAATTTTATTTTACATGTTTGAATTGTGTCTTTTTAAAAAAAATCCCATAATATTCTAACATTTACTTAATCCTGAAGTTAGTTTTAAGTCTTACTTTGACATCAGCATTTGTGAATTTCAAATTTTTATTTTTATAATTTTTTTTTTTTTTTTCTATAAAGGGAACTAGTTAATACTCGTAACTATAACAAATGGCGTCTCGATGCCATTTAGGAAATACATAGAATCTTGTTAACTAAAAGATTTATTATCTGACTTCTCATCTAACGGTTCTTCAGAAAGTTTATTATTAAATAATTAGAAGGCCTTTGTTTAATAAGTAATTAATTAAAATAGTTTTAAACCAAAGGAGTCTTTCTGAGCTCGTATTAACTTTGTATAAATCAATGACATTTTACCGTAAAACCGTTTTTACAAAGCGAAAATTTCTCTATAACATCGAAGGTTTTTTTTCCAGCCAAATTTCGGGCCAAAATTTGTGCCTAAATTCGCGCCTTTGTTTTCGTATTTTGCCTCGCTTTCCCACTTCTTTATTAATAATATTTGAACATTAGAGAATAATTAAATCGAGAAAATAAGATATCTTTTTTTGTTAGTTACCAAATCAAAATTAATTTCAATACTGTCCACAGAGAATTTTATTTAAACTTTTACACAAAAGAATCGTTAACATTCCATGCAGATTTAAAGATCAAATTGTTTTAATATTTAATTTCGTGTCTTTAAAAAAGCGGGTGTTACATATTGTCAGTGTAATATTTTTATTTCTCTACGTATGCTGTATACCATAAAATCATTTCTTTTTTCTTTCTTTTTTTTTGTAAACTATTTTTCCAATAGATCAAAATCAATTCAAAAGCAATTCCAACACTGTCAAAAGAAATTTCTTCTAAATTTATTTCTATTTAGCTACAGTATAGCTTTATTGTAAACTAATAACTGATAGCGCAAGAAAATTTGTTGTTTGCTAAATTCTGTTGCAGTTTTCTTCTATCATCAATTACCATATACCATTTCTAATTTGCTATGCTTTCGCAAACCTTTATATAATGATTATAAAAAATTTTTTATCTCATTTCAACCTAAATAGTTTATATATTTATATTGGTAAGATTACATAACTATTTGGAAGGAGTGAGGGCTATTATCACAAGTGTTAACATATAAGAGGCAGATTTTTCACTGTGCTTCTTTAAAAATTACCTTTTTCTCTATAATTAATTCACTATAAAAAAACGGTTTGGTTGGCAATAAACTATTTTATAACTTTTAATTTTTTTTTATATGAATCGTTTTCTGTAAAGCTAGAAGCCACTACTACGCGGAAAGCTAAAACAAAAAACTATAAAAATAAATCAAAGTATGGAAATTGTCCTTACATTATTAAATGCATTATTCATTATGTATTGATGCAATTTTTATAGTTCTGTTTGCAAGGTTAAGGTTACTTTATACCTATTTCCTAAGCACACAATGCATCAATGCAATGAATGAGACAATGCAAGAATTTAACCCAGGATAATGCCTGAAATACAATAAATAATACAAGAAATTGAATTTCAGTCTAAAGTTCATTATTTTATTGCGCTGGTTTTTTTTCTTTTTGGCTTGAATTAATATAAATAGATAATTTAATAATAAATAATTGTAGAATTGAAGAAAAATTGGAAGTTTTTCTAATGTTTTTCTAAAATTATTTAGATTGCTCCAGCGAAGAGAGTTTTCCACAAAATGTAAAAGCTCACGGCTATGGTAAGTGATAAGTTTTATTTCTTCAATTTTTATCATATTTTGCATATAAAAAGCGTGTATTTTTTTAAAAAAAAAATAATAATAAAAATATATTAAAAATAAAAATTTTAGAAATTTTGGTTATCACCTGCTTCTTCTTCGGGAGTTTCGACTTTTCAACGAGTACTTTAAATCTTATTCGTGAAGTAGTGTTTTAAATCAATAAAACCAAAGATATTTTGTCTCAGAAATATTTTTTTTTTACAACAACAGTTGCTCGTTAAGTTTATTTATTAAAAACATAACTTTTTATGGTTTTTATCATTCTTGATATAATGTGTTTTACAGGTGATAATAAGGCATAAATAAGGTAAATTTTTTTTAAGTTTATCTCCAATTATGAAATCCAGAAGACACGTTGGAATAAGTCACTTTGTCCTAGTTTACTGTTGGGTGTATAATAAGTCCAAGACTGGCTGGGTCATAAAATTAGGTCATGATAGTTGATGAAATAGGTAGTTCCGATTCATACAGTTGACATTGTAATGAAATATATATTTGGAAAAATAACTTGGCAATGAGGGAATTAAACGCTCCAAGGGACATTTAATTTGTTTAGTGATTTGTTTCGCATTGAAGAATTGGTTTTCTTATAAATTTCTCGTCAAGAGGCTGTTCGTAGATTCATTTATTCATTTATATATTTAAAGTTGGTATACACCATAGTCATAAATAAATACAAATTTTAGATATACTAATACACACTAACAACTATTTTTGTGTTTAAAACAAAAATTTATAGGAAAAGTGATAAATTCTAATGGCAAATACTACATGAACAAAACTTGCAGTTCTAGGTGAGAAGAGACATTTTAAAAAAAGACAAAGATTCGAAGTTCTTGGGAAACTGATCCAGAGAAAACAGGCTTTAGACAACAAGCGTTTTATTTCGTATGTGGATGATTTTGCCGGAGGTAGCATCAAAACACAAATTTACTTTATTTACGGACTTTCTTTTATCATGAGAAAATGCAGATGCTTTATATGGAACTTGACTGTATCTTCTAACAACAACAGTTCGTCAAAACTCTAGGAAGTCCTAATGAATCGTGCTTAAAGTTCTGTTTTTACCCTATGAATGACAATATAACCAATCGCATGTTTTTTATGAGCAGGTATTATATTGGCCCTCTTTAATTCATCAGAGAAAGCACGATTGTTAATCGAAGTATTATTAATCGAAGTATTAATGCAATCTGATAATGACACAATGATTATGTGCCAGGGTTTTTAGGACCCGGAGTGGAATGTCATTGCTGACTTTTTTTAGTTTCATGATGACATTATACACTTCCTCCGGTTCAACGTGGCTAAAATGGAATAAGTTTGTAAGAGTAAATGCTTTCAGGGTTGCATGGATGCGAATCAAAATCAAAAATTTTATGCTGCTTATAGGTTTCTGAGATAGTGTCAAAAACAGTAAGCAACCATGTTGAATATTAAAAGAAGTAGCAATATTAACAAAATAGCTATTAAATACCGCTGCAAGTGCGTTCTTGTCAGAAATAACATGTCTATTTTCAAAAAAAAGAACTCTTTCTTTAGTATTTAGGGGTTTACTAGAGAGACATGGTTTACATACTGCCCAAAAAGATTTTTTACCCTCATTTATAGCGATGTTACTAAGGAAAAACTTCTTCTTCTTTCGAATGAGGTTAACCGCAAAGTTTTGATGTGCCTTAAAAGTCTAGTTATCATATGGATAGGCTTCGTATGGACTTGTTTGATTTTTATTTACTGAATATTGTCTTCTTCTTTATTTGTTAAGTTGGTAACTTGAAATTCCTGAACAAGCAAAAAAATGTTTACGTCAACCAAGGAACAAGACTTAGTTATAGCTACTAAACTCCTTATTTATATGTTGCTGGCAAAATTAAGTCGCTATAATTACTTTGTTATTTATGAAAACAATAGAACTGATTGGTTAATATATTTAAGGGGCATAACCTTTTGCAACACTGTATGACCTATTGCAACACTGTATGACTTTTGCAACACTGTATGACCTATTGCAACACTGTATGATCTATTGCAATAGTGCATGACTTACTGCAACACTGTGTGACCTATTGCAACACTGTATGACCTATTGCAACACTGTATGACTTATTGCAACACTGTATGACTTATTGCAACACTGTATGACCTATTGCAATAGTGGCATCAAACGAGATGATTTTATTTTGCTACTTTAACAAACTGAATTTTTTGGAATGAATACGCCTTCATCTGTATTAGTCTAACGTTAATCTTATCCAAAGTTCATGGCTTACTGAATGCGGTAATTGTTTTTAATTGTTTTTTTGTTTTTTTTTTTTTTGCCACATTCATACCAAATCTCCTCATAATGCTCGTTAGCTATAAATTTACACCAAAAAGGGGGCGTTGATCTTGTTTAGAGCCATATTTGTTTATTTTTATTTATATTTTCTGCTACAAAAATTTACAGTGTAAATAAAAACTTAAATAATTTTTTATAAAGATATATCTAAAAATATTAAAATTCTTCGTACTTTGTATTAAACTTTGTATTAATGGCTCAACTAACAAATGACGTCTTATAATACATTTGTTTTGTGGTTTTAATGTAACTAAATTAAAAAAAAAAATTTAACGATAAGTTGTGTTTACATTTGATAATAAAAGTGAGAGTTTGAAAAATGCTAAGTTCGTATACATTTAGAATGTTCATTTCATTAAATAGAGGTTTTGAGTGAGTGAAGCGGTTTTGATAATTGATCAAACGAACAGCTTTGTTTTGATCTATGAGTACTGGCCCAGGCTCTGCTACCATAATTTAAATAACTGTGTACAAATACCGAATAAAGCTGTTTTAGTAGTGATTTATTCAACATTGGTCTTGCCTTATATAAGATCCCAATGCTCTTCGAGATTGTGGAGGATACTTTTGAAATTTGAGCTTTCCAGTT
>JAUZNK010080167.1:0-13270 GCA_035046665.1 Euphysa ruthae | reverse complement strand
ATATATTAAATTTTTAAAAAAAGCTAGTATATTTGTAAATTTAGATAAAACAGCTCTCAAAAGTCTAAAACTTTTATAGCTACTTACATACTGCCGCTCTAAATCTGCAACTCCTTTCAAACTCTAAAAAAAAAATGTGATTAAATTTAAACAGCTGATTTTTATTGGAATAAAGGATAAATTGTATTGATGAATATTTTGAAAATCAAGTTATAGTTTTTTAAATAAACCATTGAGTGGCTCACGGGTTTTATAGATTACTTTAAAATTTAGGAGTCATGTAATTTTTTACTGACAAAATCACAAATTGAATAAAAGATGCATAGTTTATGTTCTTCCCACCCTGCCGCTATATCAACAACCAATTCATTCTTATCCGATTTCGTCTTTTAAATACTTGTAATAAACTATTATAATACCAAATTAAATAAAATCAAGATTATTTCAATTTACGTTTTTTTAGAAGATATCGTTTAACAATAGGCATGCCAGGGAATTTCCAAACCAACAAGAAAAATACATCAAATGAAACAGTACATTATGCAATTTCTAAAAATGCCTCATTTGTCTAAATAGCTGCTACAGTTCCAATGTTATGAATGCTGGTAATCTCAAATTTCCGGTCAAAATCTTTTGAACTTTTTTGCAGATCTCATTTTTCATTGACAAAAGATACCGTCTATTGTGGATTCTCCTAAACAACAGTTTTGCTGAGAATATCTGACAAGGCCACTCAATAGAAAATTAACTTTAAACAAGCAATTTAGCATCAACTATCAGGCCAATAAAATTTTTTTGTTAACTAAAGCTAATTTTTAACATTATTTCAAACTTAGCAGTAATTGAATCGCAAGCTTGACCTTAGTAATCGTGTGAAATAAAAACCAGCACAAGCAAATAAAGACACCAGAACCAAAACATTGACTATGATTAATCTAGTTTTAAGAGAGCCTTTTAGAAACACTTTTTATAGAACTGTAAGACTTACCTTTCAAAAAAAATCACCACTAATTGTTAGGTGTTTAAAAAATTTTCTTCTTTCTGTTCTTCAAACTTAAATAATCTTGATAAAAAACTTTAGATTAAGATTAAATTATTTTCGAGGGTGGAAATGTGATATATAGCAAATCTTCACCAGAATCCTCAGCTCACACAGTAAGCTTAACAATTGATATATTGCTTTCCTTCCAACCTAAATGATTTCCAATAAATACCTTGAAAAATTCAGTAAGTTGCTTTGATGAACCTGTGAGTTAGCGACTTCTTCAAAGTCTAGTCCAAAATCTTTTTTCAGTAATTCTATTGAGTGAGTAGCATTTAACAATCTGAATCCTCTTTTTTTCTTTTTTCTTAATAAGTTGTTGAAAAAAGTTCATTAAATCTCAAATTAGTATAAAGAATCTTAAAATTATTCATAGAATGATGTGTAATTACAAATAGTTGTCCACTTCTACTTGAGAAAACTGCAATATCATCTACAAGCAACAAACATATTCCACAAAAACAAAAAAGTGTGTTACTTTATACATTGAAACATTAAAAACACTAAAATGATTAAAAGCTTGGTTATCAGTCATAAGTATTTCATATTGTTTTAATAAAACCAATAAAAACATATTAAATGGATTTTTTAAAAGACTTTCCTTCTTTCCTAGAAAGAAAATTAAAAACTGATTTTCCCATGAGACTTACACGAGTGTTTCCAAGAAGAACCACAAAAAAAAATTATTAACCTATAGATACCAAGTGCTGAACTATTTATTGCTTAACCATTTTCATTCCGTAACTGCTCTCTGCAAAAGGAATTATACTGGAAATTATAAATTATACTATAAATTCTCTCATTCCGGTCACAAGTGTGAAAAATGTTTGGGTTTGAAACAAACCAGTCATAACCACATTTTAAACGACTATAGACATATTTTGAAGGAGTCATAGGATTCCTTTTTTTCAAAAAAAAAAAAAAAATTAAATATTCCCTAAAAAAAAGAAATTTCTGCACAATAAATTATTGATATGACCTAAATACCTAAAAACGCAAACATAACCACCTAAAAACACAAACGTAAATACCTAAAAACACAAAAGTAAATACCTAAAAACACACACATAAATATCTAAAAACACAAACGTAAATATCCAAAAACACAACCGTAAATAACTAAAAATAACCATGCAAAGTTTTGGTAAAAACTGAAAACAGAAAATTGAGACGAAAATTTGATAAAATCCACCTTAACTGGTTTAAGGTGGATTTTATCAAATTGAACACGCTTGGCCTGTGAACGAGTTCAGTAAAATTTTAAAAATATTCAAAATAAAAAACGAGAGGAATTAAAAACAAAAAAACATGTTATAGAAACGTTATGTATCCTTTATATTTTTTCTACGGATGCCCAAGTCAACTAAAAACTAAAATCTAGGGAACCAGAATTCTCAAAAAATTCTTTAAAGATAAAATTTGAAAACTCATACAATTAAAACGCATTTGTCACCAAAGTTTCAAAAACATGTCAGCCATATGTCACTAACTTCAAATGTGGCCAAGCAAAAAAACCTAAATCTAAATCCTACTTACTAACGCAACATTATCATTTACCACTACCTCGACCTCAAAAATTACCGGTTTTTTTCAAAAATATATAATTTCTTTTATGCATAGTTAAAAAATAAGTATGTAAGTATGTTGTAAAAGAGAAATATCAGATCTTTCAGAAAATTTAAAATTGGTGTATTTAAGAATATATGCATTAGCATCTATTCTTAAGTGTTACAGACAGATGAACACGGGTGAATCTTTGGTCATGGTGAAAGTATTAAAATATCATATAACGTATAAAAATTTCACCTACGTAGATATTGCAAGTATCTTCTTCTGTTGAAATAGGTTCTTTAACAAACCATGTTAAAAATCTTCGTAAATGGCTGATATCCCATTTATTTATATGTGTATTCATATATTCTAACGGAACAAAAGAGTAGAAAAAAGCCTGAAAACAAACTAAGTTAGTGTTAGATCATGAAAGTAAAAAAAGCAAAAACTGAAAATCAACGAAATTATGCAAAGCATACACAAATCAGTTTACCTATATTGTAATTTTAAAAGAGATAAAACACTTTTTTTATAGTAACACATATTCTAATTTTCAAGCAAGCATATTTATATATTAAATTATTATTCCAAAAGTAATCAAAATATAACTTGTACTGAAATTAGGGAGGGCAATCTCATTAAAGTTGGCCTAGAACCTACTATCTTAACTTCACCTTTATCCATATTCTAGTTATTCAGATAATTATGAAAAACTGGAACAAAGAGTTAAGATAACAACATTTTTTCTATTTATTACTTTTATTTATAAGATCATGTAGTTCAAAGGAAATTAAGATATTCCCATACTTTGAAGCAATAAGATAAGGAAGATTCATTTGACATGAAATATATTTAAAAAATATTTTTAAAAACTCAATATACAACACAAAATCAAATATTATCAATAAAAGCATGAAAAATACCAGCATTGATATTAATCAAAAACAGTAATAGTAATAGTTTTAATTTTGCTGTTTTTTTAGAAAGCTTTATAGAATTTGTGGTAACGGACTGTTGCAAATTTATTTTATATCACTATATTTATCTGTTCTTTTATAGCCAATGTGTTAACTTCTTCAAAAGGCATGGTGTATACTTGAATTACAAGACCCACGGTTTAGTTCTTGTAGCTCTACTTGCTTTGATTCAGACCCAATTTAAATTAATTTCATTTTTGGAAAATTTTAAAAAAATCTTCATGAGGTTTGTTGTACCAAGAAAATCTTCATGATGTAGGTATTGTGCGGAGGTTGTCACATTTCAAGAAATATCTTACCATGATCTAATCTATATGTAGAACTTAGTCACAAATAATGCTGCTTTCATGGTTATTCACTGAAAATTTAAAAAAATTGTCTTTTAATATTCTCTTTTTAGGTTTGGAAGTCTTCCATTTTTACGATTTTGCCTGCTTTTTGCAACTTACTTGTTGTTGATATTATGCACTATAAATTACGTCTGATATATACTCCAAAGTCCCTTATGTAATTTTGATGCTCTAACATTGATAACTTTACATTAAAATAGACATTTTGCATAGTAAGACACTCTGAGTGCCCTCCCCTTACCTGAGAGATACCCAGCAAACTTTTATTCTTACACATCATTAAATTTTCTTTTTTGGCCAGGTTTTGAATCTATTTCATTGATTATGCAGTTCCTGTCATGATTCAATCACTTGAGACAGAATTTGATACAATTACATCAACTTCTGTCTCAAGATTAGCCTCATTAATTCCATGCTATACCAGGGAAATGAAGATGTTCATCAAATTCAGTCCAAGTTTTCTTTAGTATTTTATTCCCATACACGCCTGGAGCTTTTTGATTGTGTACTAAATTATTGCAGTTTTTTAGAATGAGGTCTGCACGAGTTATTGTTTTTTTTTGTTTTTTTTTACCAACTATAACCGCTTTCAAGGAAATAAGTTTTTGTTATAGCATCCATCCTAAAGCATAGAATTGAAATATTTCATTTACAGCTATCAGTAAGTATGCCTAACTTATCAAATTTTCTTGAGCTCCATATGAAAATTAGGACATAAGAAATCGTACAGTTTTACTGTGAAACAATAAAAAAAGATTTCATAGCATAATTGGCTTGTTTTAAATATTACCTCGTGAATTAAAAATAGCGTGGAATAAATAAAATATTTAAAAAAACTACTATAACCACTACATTCTGCTAAATATTTGAAGTGCTAATTTTTAAAATTTTTTACAAAACCTCATCAAAATGTCTCTAGATTTCTTGACTTCAGAGAGGCAGGGTTATAAACTTATTAAGTAAATGTTTTAAAATACGTAAATGCATTGTAAAACCGGTTTTATCAAGTAATTCTTTCAGTTTTGAAATGTTTTTATATGCTCTGATGTTTCATTCGATTTTTCAAAATCTCTTTGCTCAGATTGTGATAAATTTGTCTTTTTTTTGTAGAATTGTTTTGTTTTATTGGGTTCAATTGATTGCTTGCTTTCCTACGCTTTAATTGATTGTTCAAACTGAAATATTTAATTTGCTTCATGTCTTAAAGCTCTTAAGGTTTTTTTTGAATTAAATTGAAAATGAAAATTATTCCAGGCATAACAATAAAAACAAAGTTAGAAGTATCATAAAAAACAAAAATCACAAAATTCATTTAAAATTGCAATCAAATTAAGAACTCTGACTTTAATCTGATATATATCATCCCAATATATGAATACAAAATTTCAATTCACCCTAATAATATTTAATATTTTTTTACAAGTCATGCAGTAATCATTGATTTTAAACTCTGACAGCGGCTTTTACATACTTTCATATTGTTTTCACCAGTCGATATCATGTTTTACAAGCTATGCACCTGAAGTCCTTCACCCTTTTTTGGGTTTCGCATCTTTTAATTTTAAATTATTACGTTTCAAATATGTCTAGTTTCAACGTTGCGTACAAGCTATGGATGACACCTGTTTATTTACATCTGCAGAACATAACCCACATAATTGCAAAAACTGAGTAATGGAACTCATTTTTGGATTATTATACATATTTTTAGGTACTTATTCACTTTGAAATGTTTTTCTTTAGCAGACCCTAATAAATCTTGATAGAAAATAAACAAAATTTGATTTCTTTGAAAATTTTAATTTTCGCCAAATATTCTCCTAAACTGCAGCTGATTAACCTGATGTTAAAAGCAGTTAACTAACAAATACACAAAATAATAATTCAAATTTACATCAATCTTATAAATCAAATCACATATTGGACAAATCACAATTAATCAGCACTCCTCTAACATATCATTCAACAGGATATTAAACTTTTTAAATGCTAAGAAACAAAAGTTAGCTGGGTAAACAAGACAAAAATATATCTCAGGCAAAATCTGACTTTTTCTAAGACTAGGTAAGGAACTCAGTAAATACTTTTACAGGCAATATGCAGAAAGACAATGTTTTTCAACATCAAACAAAACTTTAACAGAAATTGAACACAGTTTCTAGCAATAAAAAGACACTCTGACAGGTACCTCATGTCACAAAAATACCCTTTATATCCCTACAACAACTTCGAAGAAAATTTTTAAAATGCTGCTTTTAGATTTTAAAAATTAAAATTATTTAAAATTTGGGCCATTTAAACAAAAAATAAATTGATTGATTATAAAAGGTGTCCATACGAGTCAATAGATACTCTCTAAGGTCCTCATGCAAAAAAATTATAGATTTGAAAAAATAACCATATTTTGGCCACAAATATCATTTGGCAGGTGGCAGGGTGAAAGATGCCACCTCTAACTTAGTGCAAAATTAAAAAAAAAAAAATGAATGATTAGATTTTGATGAAGTGTCAAAAATGTTATTTTTAGACCTAAGATGAACAAGCTTTGGGTCTGTTCAAAACTTTGGCATATTCAGAGTGTAGGTTTTTGAGTGAAACCAAAAATACCATTTTTCTGTAGTTTACAGGTCAAAAGTAGAATGCCAAAGGAGGACTTTGACAGGTGGCTGTTTGGGTTAAAGGATTCCCCCTTTAATCCTTCAACTCTATGCAAAACTCAAAAAAAAAAGTTAATGAATGGATTTTGAGGAAATTTTAAAAATGTTCATTTTAGGCCTAAAATGCCCATATCTGGGCATTTTGGATTTTTTTCACAAAAATAAAACTGCCATTTGATTTCACAACTTTATATCAAATTTCAGAAAAAGGAAAAGAACGGTTTTGGAAAAAATGGGCATTATCAGTTTGCTGGGAGGCGAAAATACAAATTAGGAATTAAGTTACTTGTACACAAAGATTTTAGAGACTAGATACTTTCGCTAGGAGTTGAGAGTATATATTTTGCGAGATTAATTTCAAAATGATGTTTATATTACATATTATATGACTCGCACTTGATTATATAGAGACTAGATACATAATTCAACTGAAAAAAATAATTTGACTATCTCAGCACCTTTCAATATCTTACTTCTATAATACCCCTAACAAAAGCTATATAAAAAATGAATTTTGAAAATTAAATGAAATTTTTTAGTATGTATGTTGATTCCTTAATTTATACATTCATAAAATGAGAAAAAATTTAAACAAAATAAAATGCTCAAAATAATATCAACATATCTAAACCAAAATGATACAAACTATATACAAACCGATGGGTACAATCTAAAAAAACCAATGAGTTTGTTCACTGTTGAAATTAAAAATACGTTGAAAATAAGTTGTTACTTCACTTTACCTTTACTTTTGAGCCCAGTTTAAAAAACAATAAAAAAATTAAAAATGGCCACAATGTTGGAAAAGATTCCCTTTATGATAATCAAACTTCATCTTAGGCCTAAAAGCACCTGATTGTGCATATTCAGACCCAGTACTGATATATGAGATTTTTTTAAATCTAAAGTTATTTTTTTATCCGTACAATGTAAAAAAACTTTAAAATGTTACTGATAGATGAAAGGATATGGATAAAAAATTTATAAAACTCTGAGAAAGCTTACCTTTACATCTGAGGAATTGATGATTTGATTTTTTTTTAAACTTGCAGCGAGCAAACATAATAGACAAGCTTGATGAATAAGCTTTTGATGCTCACGCTGATATCGCCCCATTAATTGACGGATCCATTTGATATATTTTTCATGTTTTGAAAGTCTCCTGAAAATAGAAAGTTCATGAAGGATCAAAAACACCCGTTAACAGATAAAAATATATTTCAAAAAATGTTTATAGAAAATTTTATAAGGAAGTCCTGGAATTTTTTCACAAGAGAAGACTCTTCCCTTTATCTTGCTGAAAAATAAAATTTCTTTCAATTAAATTATTGTTTACATAGTGGTCTGAGTAATAAGCAACATAATGACCAAGTACTTCTTTGAAATGGCAATGGAAATATTCAACCTTCAGTTTTATTTTTTTATTTAAAATACTTCTTCATCTTGTGTTTGAAATTTAACAACTGTTCACTCATTTTAACACCTGCAAATACCAGTTTGATGTCTGACCTGGAAAGGTCACTAGGCTATGAGAGGGTTGTTTGTGTTATGTAGTAAGTCTCCTGTTGTGTGGCCTCGAAATTCCATCCAGCTGTAAAAACTTGTTTGCAACACTCGAACAAAAAGATAGGCCTGCCTGCTTCGTATTTTAACATATTGATACTAAGATCTTAATAAGGGTTAATGATGAAATGTATAAGATCTATTTAATCTACTTGCTTATTAAAGGTCTGTTATTGCAGAAAAAACATCAAGAAAAATCATTGTTAAAAATACAAATTTGCTAAATTTTTGATTCATTGTTAAGCATTTTTCTTTGCATAAATTTCCTGCTAAACAAACCACTAAATATTTTTTCTGGAAAATTTTTCTTACTTTTAAAAAGTCCAATGGCAAGTTTCTGAATATTTTTTTGATAAACCGTTATTGAGTTATCAAGTTTTAAAAGTTAAGACATCATTGCCGTTATAAAGCCTTTTCTTTTTATTTTGATGTTAAATAAATTTTGAAACATCAAAACAAGTGGACAATAGCTGAACTGGGATTCAATAAAAGGTTTAAAAATAATTCTCCTCCTGTTAAATGGAATAAATTTGCTAATTCTTCCTAAGGCATTCAACTTTCTCCCTACTTTCATACATATATATTTCAAAGATGTTTATTAAAAAATAAATGTCTGTTTATAGTTATTCCTAGCAGCATTTCACTTTGACATTCAGAAATTTTTGACTCTCCTAATGTAAGAAAATGATGTTGAAATTTATACCTGATAATAAAAAGTGGAATTTATTCTTATTCAACTTTATCATTATCAAGTTACCATTCTATAACCAATAAACTATTATGTTCTAAATGGTGAATAACAAATTTTAAATCCTCGTCGCACACGTAAAATGTGGTATCATCAGCAAAAATTACAAAAATCAGACTTCTCAATAATAAAAAACAAATCATTTAATAAATATTAAATAATAAGGGTCCTAATATTGATCCTTGCGGAACACCAAAGATCAATTCAATCCAGTAAGTTACTGTTCGATCATCACTGTCAAAGCATGTTGGGATCTTTTCTATATCGACATAAATAAGGAGAAAGAGAATTTTCTATATAACATCCTATTTTTTTTTGTATTAGCTTTTCAAAAAGTTTTTATATCATTGGTAGTACAATTAAAGGTCTAAAATTTTTTAATGGTGTTGAATCTCCTTTTTTAAATACTGGAATTATATCTGCGAGTTTTAGTTTTTCAGGAAAACAAGAGCTTTGAATACAATTATTGAATAACTCAAGTAATGCTTGTGAAGATCCTTCAAACGTATCTTTAAAAAATTTTATCGAGATTTTTTTATAGGTATCATTTTTCAAACATTAAGCTCTTGTACGATATCAATTACAGATATTTGTGAAAATGAAAACAAATCTTCTCTCCTGACTTTTGCATTTATTTCTAATACACTTAGAAGAATCTTGAATTTAAGCAACATGTTATCAACGCAATCCTTATCTCCTATGGTGTTGTTTAATAATATTTTATTTTCTGAAATATCTAACTTTTCAATTTCTTCTTTACTAAAGTTGCTTAATGTCTCAGCCACTATCTTTTTATTTGAAATAACGGCTTTATTTTCATTGAGGAATATTTGTTTTTCAGCATGATTTTAATCTGAAAAAAGGGCTTTACAGTTTTCCAAAACAGTTTGTTGTCAGTTAAACTTTTTACCAGAAATTTCTCATAAAATATTTTTCTTTCTTGCTTATAAAGTCTGCTTAGATAGTTATTCTGTTTCTTAAACCTAGTTTGATCCTCTGTCAATTTACTACGATAATACTTGGTTTCTAGTTCGGATCATTCCATTATAGCTTTTTAATGTGCTTTAATCATATAAGGTGCTTCATTTCCTCTTACGAATTTTTCTTCCATGGTGCACGGTTATCTAATATATATAAAAAGTAAAGTTCAAAACTTGTATAATCACAAGTTTCTAGCTCATTTAATTTGTCTTTTAATTCACAACAAAATCTTTCCTGATCATATTTTATACGATCTATATTCTCTTATTTTTGCTAAGGTGTTTTATAAGATGTTTTAAAAACAATTACTACCATTTTCTGAAAATCATATAATCCTGTAGAAAAAGTAGATGTGTTTTGAAAACTATGCTTACATATTGTTATAAAAAGATCAATACAGCTTGGGTTTATAATACTTTAAAATCGTGTACTTTCTTTAACTAGGCTGTCTCATTGAAAATCCTGCATAAATTATTTAAAGGAAGGCTCTGGTACTTCAATGTTAAAATCTCCTACTAATAAAAATCGATTATAAAAACTACTGAAAACATCTAAACTTTGACAAACGTGATCAAAATAATATTCTTTGTTTTGTGATATGTTCCAAAGAGTAACCATTTTTGATTTCGCAAATTTTAATTTAATTTAAATTTCAGAAAAATATCTTTTTTTATATAAGAGTTGACTTGAAAAATCTCTTCTTATGTAAACGAAAATACCTCCTCCATTTCTAGTCTCAATGCTTCAAAAAATCCATTTAACAATAATTGAGAGATTGGAAAACCAACATCAATTTTTGTTTTTAAGATAATCAAAATATCTACAGAATCTTTTAAATAGAATTTTAAAAGTTCAAATCTCTTAGATGTTGAGGTAATATTTAAACTACCAATGTTTAATTTGTCCTTATTCAAATAACTTAGTTTTTCTAAGCTACCGTTTTCACCTCCTTTACTATTTAAATTTAAACACAATATATCTCCTTTACTACTTCTATTTTGAGAATGACCCGTCAGTCAAAACAAGTTTAAGCTGTAAATAAAATTATTTGCTAATAAATCTGTTCCTTGTTTTAACAAATTTATTCCATAACAAATCTTTATTAATTGTTGTTACAAATAAATATAAAATCTTCTTCTTTACATGTTTATAAAAAATAAAATAATAACAATAAATTTTTTACCTTATATATAAATTTGGTTTAAAAAAAAGATTTCCTACAAATAATTGAAGATAAAATCCATTCCATTTTCTCAACACTTTTATACATTTACAATTACCTGAGCAATTTCTTTAGATTCTTTTTTTTTCTCCTTTAATTTTGAAATTTCATTAATGTCAACATTTATAATGGCTATGTCTGGTAATTCTTCTTGGAGCGTTGATTCTACATAAGTATAAATGTTTTGCCATTGCTCCTGGGAACGATCTAGTGAATAAATTTTTGTTTTTGAGATAATCTGTCATTTCTTTAACTTTTGTTCTTTTAACCTAGACTACCTCCAAAAACAATAATCATTTTTCCCTGAGCTGTTATATTTGCGTAGGTACTATTCCCAGATATAACCCATTTATTTTTAATGATGGAATTAAACCTGTTTGGTAGTTGCTGTTAGCATTGTTAATGGGATTGTGGTAGTTGGTGATGTTGTTGTTTTAATGGTGAAGTGTTTTCTCTTGCTTTTTATGAATGATTACCAAGTTTTCTTGTTACTTGCATCGTATTTATATATTATTTTCTAGCTCTGATGCAGTGGTATAAACATGTTTTAGGTTATCTAATTCTTCTTCTAGGCTCCTTATAATAATATCTTTGTTTTTAAGTTTATCTTTTAACTCTGTTATTTACTCTTTAAATAATTTCTTTTTTATCATTCACTTTATTATCATTTATAGTCGTTATTCTATCGCTATTGGCTGCTAGTTCATGAAAAATATTTTTTTTTTAAATCACTGAAGTCTGCTTGAAAAGAATTAAAATCTTAGTTGAAGGAGTGTAGATTTTCTTTTGAAGTTTCGGAAGATTGTTCTATGGTGAGGTATAAGACTCCTCAATATCCAACCTATTATTTTGCAAGCGGTTTTTAAGAGTAACTTTCTTATCTTTTGTACTGAGATTAATTCTTCTAAATTCTTTCATTAGATCTCCTACTTTAATGTCACTGATTTCTTTCATTGTTTTATTATGTTTCTTTAACTTATATGTAAATGCAATTCAAATCTTATAACTCAGGGACTTTTTACTTTTTTGTGTTATTTATTGTTAAATATATCTAGGCCAAGTAATAAAAAACACAGTTAAATCATCAAAACCACAAAAAATAATATACCAAAAAGGAGTGACTCCAGATTTTATTAACAAGTACTTAATTAGTTAAAAAAACAAGCCTTAAAAATAACATAAAAACTTTTTATATTTAGGCCACACACTAGGAGATTTAACACACAAGACAAGCAATCCTCTCATAGCCTAGTAATCTTTCCAGGCCAAACACCAAACTGATATTTGCAATTTTTTGCAGAAATTTCAAAGTGTGTGATCCCCAATCAAAGCACAAGGCAAAGGTCCTTATTAGGACCTTACACTTGTGCATACTGGTATATAAACGAAAATATATGTAAAAATATGTAAAACAAATGAAAACAAAAACAACAACCCTTAACAAACTGAAAAGTACCTTGAGAAAGAAAACACGCAAATTATATTTTTATGTTTTTTTCTTATTTCTACATTAAAATTCCAATTAAATTCGAAGATATGCAAACATTACAAAAGTCAGAGTTAAAAAAACACTTACTTTTTATGTATTGACGAGAAGCCAACACTTATTTCTAAATTTTTTATATTCATCTCTTTCTCTTCTGTAAGTTTCTTCCCTACCTTAGTTTTAAACTTTTTCTCTGAAAAACAAATCAGATTCTGATAAAATGACAAATGCTCTTCACATAAGCAAATTCAAGAGAGATTTTTGGAACAAACTATTTTAGATAATCAATAAATTATATTACTTATTACTTATATTATCAATTAGCCATTTGAATGCAAAAAAAGAAAAAATTCATCCAAATTTTAAATAATTTAAAATTTTCATTATGATTTAAAAAGAGAGATACGTTGTTTACTTAACGAAATACTCAGAACATTTATTTAAAATTTTAATAAACAATCTTTTTTCAATTTGTATTAAAATTAGAATTTAATTGCTGATGTCATTTGATGTATGCCATCAAATACCCAAATAAATAGATAAATAAATAATAAGTTATTATAAATTACTTTATAGCAATCTAAGAAAAGTAAAAACTAACATGGTAAATTCACTATTATGCCATAGAGAAAAGATTAACCTTTCATTTTAGACCATTTTTTGTCTTTTCTGTAATCTCAAATCGTTATATAT
>JAUZNK010080156.1:0-13271 GCA_035046665.1 Euphysa ruthae | reverse complement strand
ATTTTTTTTTTTTTTTGAAATATTTTCATGTCAACATTTCAAATTGTCATAACTTTTGATCTAGAGGTCGTTTAAAAAAAATCAGAATAAGTAAAATTTTGAACTAATCTATATCTTTCTCATCTAATCTATTACTTTGATACAGGTTTAGGTAATAACTAATCTAATCCATAATCCAATATTAATGACATTACTTATCTTTATTAATCGTTATTTCCAGAAAAAAGTAAATAAGATTAGTGGAATTAATATTAAAGCAAAGTTCATTGCCAATCTACCAGATTACTTACAATGAGTAATGAGTTTTGACTATTCCTAGAATAAATGATGGAAATTTCAAATTTTAAATCGTAGCAAGGTAGGTGAAAACTGACCTTCTATCAATCCCTTTGACATAAAATTCCTATTAAGCAACTTCACAAGGTTTGACTTTGAAGAAATGGTTTTAAAATCACTTCTTGTGGGACACAAGATCAATGATGTAAAAAAAAAAAAAATTTAAATATGTCAGATTTTTGATTCGTTTTATATCACTTTTATAGGCTTTAATTCAATTCAATTTTAATTTAATGTCAAATTTCAAATTAAGAATTTTTACTTCGAGAAGATTAAAGAATAACTTTATGATTTTTATATTTTTATATTGTTTGAAAAAACAGTATCGGATTTGCTTTCAAGTTTTTTCGCTGATTATCTAAGTTATTTAAAAATATCATAAACATAAAGTTATTTTAATTATTTTTTGTAAACAGTATTTATTAAAATGATTTGTAATTATTTAGCAACTTCACAGTATTTGAAGTAGAAATTCAAAGTAATGGTTATTAATAATTAAAGCACCAATGCTGATTCTTTTACAATCTTGCACTGTTGCGCAAGTAAAAACTGAATATTTATCCGTGATTTCATTATTGTTTGGGTGTAACTAATTTTTTGCTTGAATAATGAGCTCATGAAGAGGAAATTTTCCTTATATACTCTTTTATTTATGATATATGCGTGTTTTGTTTTTTTTGAAAAATTGATTCAAAACTAATCTGCAGTACACCACATTATTTTTTTGAAATTGCATAACAACTTATATGATTTATATAATTGTTTAAACGTTTAAGCAAAAGAGTCATTAACATTCCATTCGAATGTAAGCATCAAATTATTTTATTTCGTGTCTTTACAAAGGCGGGTGTAAGCGAAATTTTCGTTTTGAAATACATCATTAAATTAAAACAATATTTATGCGATATACCATAAAGGCAATTACAATATTGTCGAAAGAAAATTTATTTCTATATAGCTATAGCTTTATTGTATAGTAATAAATGTTAGCGTAAAGAAAATTGTAGTTTATTAAATTCTGTTGCAGTTTGATGGTTTCATACACCATTTTCATATACCATTTTTAACTTTGGCTCGCCAACAAGCCTACCATGCTGTCGCAAACCTATATATATTTATTCAATTAGTGTTAGCATTACTGGGTAGAAAGAAGAAAAAACAGAAAAAAAATTCATTATTAGGCATTTTAACTGCATATTTTGCCTTAAAGGTGGAAATACCCAGGATTTTAATCTCACCGAGAAGCAATCCCATATATCCAGTAAGAAAAGGGGTAATGTAGTTTCAAAGATTTCAGTTTAGAAAAAAAAAAAATGCGTTCACATTTAAAAGCATTTACATTCAAATTTTTAAATTCTCGTCAGAAACTGATAATTTCTTAATAAATATTCCATAAAAGGATGAATAAAGCTTCAAATTTTGTGTAAATAATACTCAAATTTAACCAAGAAATGCGTTCATTATAATCCTTCTTTTTTTCACACAAACACTGTACTAAATTTTTACATACTGATAAAAAATCTTCCACTCCTCATTTTCACCTATGATTTTCTACCAAGTAGCCTGATGCGAGAATGCTCATTTAGGTGGTGCAACACCAAAGAAACAAGAAAATTTAAAGAAAAACCATGATTTTTAGGTCAAATTATGTAAATATCATTCACAAACTTCCACACAAAGCTTGATAGCGTAATATACTCGCTAACTTGAGATATAAGTAATTCATTATCGCACGATGAAAGTTTTTTTGCCCCAGTAACAAAATTTCTTTTGGTTCGGAATTTCTACTAAAATTGATCGCTCTTAGCCAAAATTTGCTCAAAAACAAACTGTATGGTGTTAGATACGATCAATGTCCTTGTATACCCTTGAAAAAACGAAATGCTAACAAGGAACTCGTTGGGATCATTTGGGCTCGTGTACCAAAAATAGTTTTTGTTGGTAGAGCAACTTTAAAGATGGGTACTTATTAAACTGTTTTGTCGTACAATGATGATGCCAAGTGTGTTTTGATTGTATTATAACATTTTGGTTTGTATGCTATAGTTTTGGAGACTACCACTTTAGTGGCAAATAAGAAAAGAATCAGAATGAAGCGAAAATAGTCAGAACCAGTAAATAAACTTTTAAGAATTACTCAAAAAGGATATTTTAATAAAGAAAAGCCACAGAACCCAAGGGAGTTACGTTACTGGTGGATATTAAAGACTTTTTCAAGATTTTCCTTACGAATTTAAGCTAATTTAGTTCTATTTCAACTTAATCGCTTTCGAGCAAAAGTATATACAATTTATTTAACAGATTATCAAAAAAATGTTCCAAATTCTAAAAGATTTGCATAAAAAATCATAACTTAGATTAAAAGTTTTGATATTAACTAAACCTATCTGTTAAATGAATTTAAGGGGGTTAAAAACAACAATACCAATTTTTGAGTCAAGAAGTTAAGTCCAGCTCAAGATATACTGTTTTGTAATTTAGCCATAAAACTGCTTTTTTTTATAGTTTTTCCGCCATTATGGATTAAAAGTGAACAGAAAAGAAAATTTATTTTGCCTTGTTTTTTTTAGTTTATACTATGTACAATAAAAATGTAAAAAGAAATTTTAGGTCAAAATGTTATTTTTAAAAATTTCATATTTTGGTGTTTTACGTTAACAAATAATATAATATATCTTTGCGTCCGTTTACTCTTTTTACAAGAATAAAGCTTCAAGAATAAAACATCGCTATATGAGCTTGCGTTAGACTTTTTTTTTCTTTTTCTTTTTTTTAATATCTTTATTTTTCATGGGTGTTTAATTCAATCTTACAATTTTGTTGAAAACCCATGAAAAACTATATAATATACAATTACATGACATAGCTACTATTATAATATATAAGTTCAACATTATCTTATGAATATAAGTTATAAAGCAATTCACACAGATAAATTTATACTAAAGTTAACCTACTCCTTGTGTGTATTTTTTACACAACTTGGTGAAAAAATTAGGTCTCCCATGGGTCTCCGTTGTTTTAACCTTAACTTACAGTTGTTAACGGGTCGACTATTTTTATGTCATTTCGCACTATATTTCATATTAAAGGAGCGAGGTATTTTAGCGAAGACTCGCCATATAAAACACTATTAATATGCGGGGTTTGGAACTCCATTTGTGAAAGAAGACTTAACTCCTGGTACCCCTTTGTACAAATACGTATTTCACTAATGAGGCAGCATTTTTTTTTTTTTTTTTTTTTTTATGTTGTATAACTAATCCTAAAATTCTAAGATTTTTATGACGGACTGAAATAGAACCATCAACTCTTAATAGTTCCTTAAAGGACAATATATCATCATTACATACTAATCTCAATGCGTTTTCATGTATTCTATATATTTCGTTGTTCAGACTCCTGTCGTGGAACATACATACTCATGGACAATACGAAAATTGTGATTGTCTAAATGAATTAAAAAGTACACTTCTCTATTTAAGTGAAATAGGAACATAAACTCGATTTAATGTACCTATCTTCCATCCTGCCTGTTTACAGATATTAAAAACATATGAAACCATAGCTTTGCATCTATGTTTATGCCTAACAAATTCTGATTTGTACTTTTCCACACTTTAAAATATCTTAAGGAAATCCAATGCCGTTTATGCTTAAATCCAGATATAATTAGATGACATTTATCGTGATTTAATATAGTTATTCTGGATTCACTCTAATGCTAATAAAATGTCATGTTCCATCCAATTTTAGCAGCAGTGAATTTAAATCACAATCACAGGCATAAAAAGTGGTGTCATCTGCAAAATTACAAATACCAACTTTTCCGCTTATAAAAAATAATTCATTTGTATATATATTGAATAACAACTGTCCTAATATTGAGCCTTGCAGTACAGCGAACAGCAATTCAGACCAAGAATTGAACACATTGTATACTCTGGTTCTCTGACATCTGCTCTCTAAGTAGCTTTTTAATAAATTTAATGCAGCTTTTTTAAAAAAAAAATATTTTATTTCTAAAAACCATATATGAAGTCAAGTCAACTTAATATCTAAACATATTAAGATATTTGGAAGTGTTGTCTCTGCACCCTTTTGAGGGTATAAAATCTGAGAAAATCAGATATTTATAGACTTAGATAGAATGTATCAGAACACGACTAAAACTACTAATACAAGCTTACATCAAGAATTTGTGATCGTACAGAGTGACGGAATAGTGGATCATTAAATTGGAAATAAAATCATGAAATTTATTTTTTTGGAATTTTAAATGACAGCATTTTTCAAGTACAAGTGTCCACAATCAAGAAATCAGTTCAATAAAACTTTTTTCGATTTTTTTCAATCTTTTGAATACCAACGTATTCTCTCGATTTTGTTGGAGATTGATGAGGTCATTTTAACTGAAATATAAATCACGAAAAAGTTCGATGGTTGATTTTACATAAACTTGCACATTATTATATTTTTGTAAACATATCATTTTAGGTTATGTGATATAACTGCTCACAAGACACTACCAATATACAAGTTAATATTACTCGCCTTCTAGAAGCCGGAGAGAAACGAACAGCCCATGTCTCAAAATAGGGACACACGTCTAACATCAGGCTTCGGGGAATAACTTACTTGAGATTTATCCGGCAATACCAGTAATAAAGTGTAGACTAGGGGAAATTTTGAGTCGCAAGCTCCGCGGTTCTACAGACACATTAAACAAAATACTAGCCAAATTGACTTAATTACTTTTATAAGCTATTAAAACAGCATGCACTTGGTCTTCTCCATAGCACTTCATATTAGTTACATATCCATAAAGTTAACCTCGGTGATATAAATTTTTGAGATATTTTAAATTGATAAAAAAGATTGTTATTCCCATATAATTCCAGTTGCAGGTAGTCCAATAGACCTTTTGCATTTTTTCTGTCTTTCTTCCAACAGAAAATTTTAGAGAATAAGCCATTTCACGGGATAAATATGTCATTTTAACCAAGTGTAAATTGGAAATAGTAATTTTTGCGAGTTCATACTTTTATGAATTTACCCAAAATTCGCGAAAAACGCTAGTGTTCTTCCAAATAAATTTTTTCTTTTAAAACAATAATAACTTTCATTAAGTTTTGTCCAAAAGATTTGTTTTTCTTTATAGGAATGGCCGTGTATTTTGTTTCTACTAAAACTTATTGAGTTAAAAAAACAAGGAGCCAGCATTTATAAGGGTTGGTTTTAACTCTCGTAAAAAGGCTCAAAAGTGTTTTGAATCATCAGAAAACAAACTGTCACATACCAGCTGCTGTCATGGAGACAGCAGTACCAAATTGTGGAGATGTTGCAAAGATGACAAACAAGAACATTCTTCATACGAAACGAAAAGTACCCAAACACTTACTTGATATCATATGTTGTCTAAAATTTTTGATAAGACAAGGAATCGCCATTCAAGGTACTCCTGGAAGCACAAATTCACCCATCTGCTCATGCTACTCGGTAACAGAAATTCTACCATCATCTAATTATTTGACCGGACGAGTCAAAGTATACTCATAATGAAATCCAAAATAAACTTTTAGGATCTGATGATTAGAAATATTTTTCGTGAGAAGTTAACGGAGGTCCGAAAAAATCACTTTTTTACTATAATGGCAAATGGATATACTGATATTATTAATAAAGTACTACTCGGTAACAGAGATCCTACCATAATAATAAGGTAGTACCTCATTGTTTGAGAACAGTACTGAATGACCTTCAAATCCAGGAAATATTTTTTTTTTTTTGGCTTTTATCAGCTCAATAACATTCCAAATGATACTATTGTCCACCCTATTGAAGATACTCTGCTACGCCTAAATTTTTCACTACAGAATTGTAGTGTGCAGACATACGATGGAGCAAACAAGATGATGAACAAAAAGTCCGGTGTTGCTACCCAAATCCAAAGAAAATTTTTGCATTACTTGACGAAGAAGTGATTGAAGGTGAACTCGACTACGAAGATGAGAGAGAGAGAATGAGAATGTTAAATTTAACACAGGGAATCAACAAATTGCCGAGACAATATTTCCAGATGGGCCCACGTGGAGGGTCTTGGAGTACTAAGAGCGCCCATTTGCGTCTACGACATTCGCTCAACCAAACAACCCGACCTATTTGAGCTAGCGTTGCATTAAGCAATGATTTTTGCTCAGAAACTCAGAGATAACATGGAAATAAATTTCCACCAGAAGAGGGAGTCGAAGTCGTAACCCTTCACTCCGTAGTCAAACGTCCTACCACCGTGCCAATTTCGCTTTAAGATAAAGATAAAAGTACCTCCTTGGATAAACTTTGTGAAACCCATGGACCGTAAGGGCAGCTTGTTTCAAAAAAAAATTCAAGAAAAACATGCAGACCTCCAGATACTAAGGTAAATATGTCTAGACAAGAAACTTGAGGCAGGATACTCGATTGCGTATTATTGGCTGCCAGTCACAAATGCAGAAACTTTCTTCTTTTCTTTGGTTTTTTGTTAAGCCAAAAAATTATACAGTATAACAGATAATTTGTCAAAACATTGCAGAAGGAAAAACTTTTTTTTCTAAGCAATCAGAGGCTAGCAAATTTGACAATCAAAACAAAACATTTTAAACTATTTTTCGATTTCATCAAAAAAAAAACGCTAAATGGTATGATTTTGAAGATCCAATTCTCAAGAAAATGGCAAAATCCAAAAGAATCAGACTCAAAATACGTGGACGATCACAAAGAAGAACACAAAAGCATTCACTTCATCAACAGCTGAGGACCATTACAAATTATTTTATCTTGAAGCAATCAACACGATTTTTATGGCTGTTTTAAGTTCTTTTCTTCAATTGAACAGTTGTTACTGAAAGCCGTCAATGGAGCGTCTTGCCAAATGAAAATGGATGAACTGAAGAACTACCGTGATGATATTGATTTCTTAGCATCACCCGCTGAGGTTTCGAACTTTCACGACATCACAAAACCAATCCTGACAAAATCTTATAGCCATCAAGATCGTATTGGCTAGACCATCTATCAGGGCAATCCCTGATAGATGTTCTTCTTTGGCAAGAAGGTTAAAAACATGGCTTCGAACTACCATGAGCCAAATGTATTGCACTTCTTTGGCAGTATTATCAACTCGCAAATCTCAAACTGAAAGTCTGTCGCTGGTTGCATTGTTTTGATGAAAAATTGATGTTTAATATAAAATGTTTCGTTTTTATCACACACTGCCCGATTTATCACACACCGCCCGATTTATCACACACCGCCCGATTTATCACGAGGAAAGAAGAAAACAGTATTGTAAAAACTTTCATATCACGAGATATAGGAAATTTATTTCCTAAGAGAAATACAGATAACTCCTTAGAGTTGGACTTTTTAGACAGTGATGTTGTAAATGTATTTCGAGTACAATAAAATTATTTTAGAAAAGAGTGTTTTTCACTTTATTACCAGAATTCGGCAATAGGTGAAATACTTTTACGTCAATTAGCTGCTATTTTTAATTCTTGTTTTAGATATTTCAGAGGTTGTAAATCTCGAAGTCATCAATTTTGGGGAAACATGGTGCCCCAAATTAAGTAACTCATTATTAAAAACATTATCAACTTTTGCCACCACCCCCCGCCACCCGCCCCTCACTTTCTTATGACTAACGTGGTACCTGGTATTTAGAGAACGTACATTTCTATGTTTGTCTTCAAAAATTGATTTTCTCTTCTTCATATATATCTTCCCAAATTATTTACCGCTTTCCTGTGGGAGAGAGGTTGTGGCTTTCAATACTATAAATATAATTTTTAATTTGACCAAATCTGTCAAGGGCTTTAAACTATGGATCTGTTTTCTCCTTAAAACCTCATATTTTTAAAAGCTACGTAGCTAGTTACACATGCACAAATGATATATAAGAAATCCCTAGGGTGGATCATTTTATCTTTAGAGCTAACTATATAACACATATTAAGTATAATTTTACTTTGTGATCAATCAAATTTTTAAATTCATATGAAAGGTATGTCATTACGTAGAATGCGCAGTAAAATAATTCCAGTTATCTAGTGCTAAAGGTAAGAATTCCTCTTAAAATTTAGATCCAGGTCTTGAGCTTCTAAAGGAAAATACGAACCAACCATTTGTAAGTCATTATACACATGTGGTTTGATAGCAGAAAGATTTGAACCATGCATAAAATAATCAAAACATAATTAGTTAAAAAGTTACAATTCTTTTTCTAAGCAAAGTACTACATTGAAATTTTTTTATCACACTTTCCCAAGATTATTAATTACATTTATAAATATGTTTTATATTAGGAGATCAAATTTACCTAATATTGTTAGTTAAAACTATATATTAAAAGTATATCAACCATTCTAGTAGGTAATGGGCTATACTAACATCTTTGAAACACGACTTTCTGATATGAGAAATTTTTGAGGTTGAAATCTTCACAATAAAAAAAATTCTTCGTATAAAAAGTATCAAAATTAAACGTTGTGATATTTATCTCAGGCTAAAGTCAAATTGTGATATTTATCCCAGGTTGAAGTCAAATTGAGTTCACTATATTCAGATCTTTAGGGATTTAGAGGTGTTGAGAGAAAATTCTACAAAATTTAAAATAGATTTAAAAAACAGCAGTTCTTGGTTGGAGGCTTTAACAAACAAATTTTTTATTTGAAAACTCTTTATTTATTTTACTGTTATTCATTAAGTTCTTTTTGCTGCCTAATTCTAAATATAGTAAATACGCTTATCATTCCATTTTTCGGTTTGTTTAAAGTCAAAGCTTTGAATTAAATTATAAATAAAGAAAATTTGATAGGCTTTGTATAAAAAATCCGATGTTTATTGTAGCTGCTTGATCATAGCATATTGGTAGTGAGCAGTATAGCGCCAGAAATTGGCTGCCTGTTGATATGAGGGTTAATCAGAGTATATCTCCACATGCATTTAAATTCTGCAGTAGATTACATGTCTGAAATCTTTAAAATTTCTGAAAATAGAAAAACCCCTCTACGCAACCGCTATAAGGCTAGATATACCTTTGAGAAGTACCATGGAAAAAAATTTTCTGTCATATTTTCTTTTTATTTATTTTTTTTTATTATGCTTAGGGCTTCGGCTGAATCTGTTTTTGTGTGTGATGTATAACGGGACTACGATGGAAATATTGTTGTGACAGACTATTTTTGTGCCAATCCTTGCCACCATTTGTTTTTATCTTAATGTTTATTTCTTTATTTTTTTTTCTGTTGTCTTGTAGTTTTCAAAGCTAAGGTACATTTATTTGTGGAAGAACAAATACTTACTTACTTAGCACCGAATTGTTCAGGGATATTTGAATAAATTCCTGACAGTTTGCAAATAAATATGTTAGACTTTTTTAAGCATACTTATAGCCTACTTAAATTTCACGGCCTTCTATTTTGCTTGGATTCACTTTTGTTCAAATAACAGAAGTCGCATTCAGAGAAAATTTTATTTTGATTGACTAAGTTTGTTTCTCTTCGCGCGATTTGCTCAGTAGATAATTTGCTGTAAACGTAACAAAAATATAAAGATAATAAAAAAGATAAATAAATTGCAATAATAAATAATAAATGATAAATGATAAACGATAAACGATGTGTTGTTGGGTGTAACTTAATTTAACAGTTAACTAAAAAAATCAAAGGTTTCACTTATGATTTCGTATTGATGGCGACAAAATGTAAGCAAACCGCCCTGTTTAAATATAGTTTTAAAAAGAAAGTGAAACAGAACGAGACCCTTGTTGAAGTAAAGGGAAATGAATTCCTGGATAAAAGTGGCATTGCAAAACATGTGGATGCAGTTTTCGCAGTAAGGAACTTATAATTTCTTTTTTTTTTCATCTTAATTTGGTAGGTTTAAGTATTTATCCTGCCACGAACAAAGTTGGGTCTACTGCAGAATTTAAATGCATTTCCAACAAAACCATGATTAAACCTCATATCAACAGACAGCCAATTCATAACTCTATACTGCTCAGTACCAATATGAACGCGACTATCCATAATTAAATAAATTCTTATACATTTAGTTTGTGCACATTTCAAACGGATTTTAAGTGATTCTTTGAGGCCTAAATACCAGGCAGAACATGCATAGTCAAAGTGAGGTTGAATCAGAGCATTGCATAGAGCACGATTCAAGGGTGATGTTAAGAAAGAGATGTATATACTGTAATTTAATTTTATGTATCATCTTGTATGTTAGGACTCGTGATACACGATAAGTGGTGTTTGATTTGTAGCAAGAATGAACGCCGTGGTATCCTTTCGTCGGCTTTCAGCTTTTCAAGTATTCAAAACTAAACGAGAGCAGAAACGGCCGAAGTTTGCAAGAAGCAAGTTGCTATTGTTATGTAACTAAATTTTAACTTAAGTCAGCGAAGTCGTCGACAATATTGAAACTGTAGATGGTATGGGGAAAATTGAAAGGCGAAAAAGTTTAAGCCACGAGAAAAACGTATACCAACGAATTTAAATACAAAGTATTATGCGAAGCTAAGACGAATATTTTCTATGATATCGATGTTGCTAAAAAATATGGCCTCAACAGGTCCTTGGTTTCGAAGTGGAAAAAAAAAGACTGAAAGCCGCAAAGAACTTTTGAAAAAATGAGACCATCCATAAAGCATACGGACTTATTCATAAAATTTAATCAAAAATTTACCATTGCGAGTACGAAAGGTCGTAAAATTTTTTTGTTTGGTTTTACGCAAACGCCAATAAAATTTACAAAGAAATGTACGAAAAAGATTTTCTTTAATTAAAAAAGCATGGTTACTCGGTTCACCAACAACTACGCGATTAAACTACGCAGGTACAACGAATGAAAACGACAAACAAATTATCACATCTACCCAAGCTGATGAAAATTCACACAAATTTTCATGAAGGCTTCATTAAAACAGGTAGCATGTTGCCGCATTATGATAAAAATTGGGGATGATTTACACCAAACAAAAGGTTTAATTTTGATCAAGAATCATTGCCTTTTGCTTTTAACAGCAAAACAACCTACGAAGTTGATGTAGCAAAAGGAGAAAAACGTGACCATGGTGTTTAGGTTGCTAACCCAGGATCTGGATTGCAAAAGGGCCAATGTACCGTTCAAATCTGCACTTACTTACCTTAACGGTAGAAATATTTGCGAGAATTTAATTTCGTGATTTCTGTCAAATCAGATTTTTCGTGTGAATTTAATTTCGCGAAACGTTGAAATCATTCTTTTTTTTTAATTTTTTTTCATTAAAAATTTCAACACAACACAACACAACCTTTCACCACGGGGAGTACTTGCTCAAGAAACAAATTTTTATTGGATCTGGTCAAGATCTAATTTCATAGATTTATGCAGCTTTATGCTTGAAGATAAGCTATTTTCTTTTCTTGTGGAAACTTTTGAATTGGTTTTCATTCGTCTCATTTGACCCATCCTGAAAAACAAAACTTTTTATCCAGCTCCTTGAAATCACAAAATGATCCCAGTTGGGTTGGGAATTATGTTTGATTAACTTAATTTCGTTTTCTATCGCAACATGGCTAGAAACCAATCACCATAACGTAATCATCACCATATACGTAATTACCTATCTACCGATAGGTAATTACGCACCATTTTGTCTACTCTTGCTAGCAGCAAAAGTGGTCCACGTTTTTGAATTGCCAATATACTTTTCGGTGCTCCTTTTTCTCGCACAGCTTGTTTCAATTTTGTGTAAGTTACCTAGATTTCTCGAACATTCCCTTGGACTGATTTCAAGGCTTTCAAAGCAGCCGCATTGTGCAATTATCAAAACCCACTTAATATAGTGTTCCTGTTTGCATAATCGTCAACAATCTTCATAATTCATTGGTTGCAATCTTTGAAACTTAGCCTTTTAGCTGATGGGGAGTATCCAACAAGGTTTTGAATAATTTCAATCCGTATTAAGCTTTTCTCAGCTTGAAGCAGCTGAATAAACTTTCAAAAGACTGGATGGTACGACGAAATTTTCGTTTGGAGCCACCTGTGCCACCCTTCAATATAATTGTTCGTCATTGGCAGATCGTCAAATGTTCTATGGAACATGTTCCATAAAACTAACAGAAAAAAAGGTGGGCAACATGGGGATACTGGAAAATATAGGTCACAAAGCTGGTCACAAAGTTCCTAAAAACCAAGAATAAAGTTTTCAAGAAACAAAAATAGCACAAATTATCCGCGCATGTAACGCAAATTCTTGGTCCTCTAGGTGTCTTTGTTGAAAACTATGCTGCTGAATTTTTGGAAGAAAGCGAAAATGAGGAATGAAATACAGCACGGAAAACATCTTACAATGCATGACAGTTACTTGTGTGAGTAAATGTGGTGTCAAAGAAATACAAACAATATAAAATTTAATTTAATAAAATTTATTTGAAAATATATTTCAAGATATTGTAGTTCATTCTTCTCACCAGCTTGAATACAGTTACAAAAATAAAGCGTTGTAAAATTTTTTTCTCTTTATTAAAACATGTTAAAAACATAGCTTTGTTTTGATAGTAATTTATCTGATAAAAATAGGTGCTTTTCAAAATAACAGTTGTCACAATACAAATTAACGGGGGGGAAAAGTTTCTTTTATAAAGTGGTGGGGGAAATATGGGATAGTACGAGATGGCCACGGAAATATACCAATACGCAACGCCAAACAAAAGCATTCGATGTTAATCAGCTGGTGCGCTTATTTTGCAACAAGCATTCATTTACTAAAAAACACGGACAGTTGTCAACAGCAGATCGAAATGTAAAAACCACCTAATATGCCGAATATGCATGTATGTGTGTATGTATGTATGTATGTATGTATGTATGTATGTATGTATGTATGTATGTATGTATGTATGTATGTA
>JAUZNK010080145.1:0-13276 GCA_035046665.1 Euphysa ruthae | reverse complement strand
ATACATAAACAAAAACAACAAAATGATATTAATTTTTTATATATTTATATGAATCAATTTTTAGTTAACAAGAAAAGCAATCAGCAGAAGAACTATATTGGTATGAAGTGTATTTCAGTTATTTGTTATTTAAATTTTGTTTGAAACCCAACTTTTTGTAATAGTCATATCCATTATTTTTCAATGTTTTACTTTTCTTTTTTTTTAACTTAGCCTTAAGTCATTTCTCCGTAAAAGTAGAAAAAGTAGTTATATTTATAAAAAAATCAACTGTTTTCTCATATCTATAAATAAAAATCAGTTGGAATTTACTCTACACATTAATTAGTGTATTCATCAATGTTGTTTCTTTCTTTTAGCTAGTTGGTTCTGTCCCTAGCTTTCCACATGGATGCATTGATCCAATAGAGGAGCTTGCAGCTGTAAGTATTTCTGAATTATTGTGAGAAGATACAAAAGTTATTTAACCAAAAAGTGAAGATTTAAATTTAAAAAAAAATTATCTCTATTTTTCTGTACTAAGTCTGAATATTTTTGATTAAAAATAACAAATTTGAATGTAGTTTTCTTGTTGATGGGCTTCTCGAGGTTGTTATTTGTTACATGGTTAAAAGCGAATTCATTATTGGAACTGTTTGAATGCTTTTTATTTTATTTTTCCTAAAATCAAATTTTTTAAAAGCATGTTTTTTGTGAAATCTTTCCTGATAGATCTTTGAATCAATTTTAATTCCATATAATTTTCTATATATATATTTTTTTATAATTAATTTATGTCACATGGAATTACATTCCAGTTATAGGAAAGCAATTATAAAGGCAATTTTAAATTTCATGCAAGTTTTTTTGTTGTTTTCGTGTCATACTAAGTTTATTTAACCCACAAATGTTTTGTAACAAATTACGGCATTAAATAACAGCTTTGTCAAAATTATGATTCTAGCATTTTATTCAAGCAATTTAGATTATTTTTTCTGACTATTGTCGAGCTTCTGGTTCATATTTTCATAAACAATTTTGGTTAATAGTTCATAGGAGGATTGTAAAAAATTTGCTATATTGAATTTGAGTAAGAAATCATATTTTTATCTATTTTATTTAGTTTTGGTCTGTTAAATTGTATTGTATCTTGATTTAGCTTGCACGAAGATACAATTTATATCTGCATGCAGATTGCTGTCTAGGAGGGTTCCTTGTTCCATTTATGAATAAAGCTGGGTAAGTAAGAATTTTTTGTAAATACATTTTAAAGATGTGATGCAATAGAATAGGAAATTATCTGCAATGTACTTCTAGATGACGCATTATTGAGGTTTTAATTTTTCACCTATGGTTTATCATAATTTTACATGATTTAGTTATGGTATTCCAAGATATTGTTTAGTATTTTTTTTTTTTTTTTAGATACTATGTCCCTTTATTTGACTTTAGAATTCCTGAAGTTTCTATTATATCACTTGATACGCATAAGGTTTGTTTTTTTTTTTTTACTTTTTTTTTTGGACTACTGAAGAAGTTATAGAAATTCAACCACAATTTTTATTTTGATAACCAGAGTTTTCATTAGTTTAAGGGGAAATATTTACGGGGAATCCCCCATTAACTAAAAAATAACTATTAAAATTTTTGATAAACTATTGCAATAGTTAGAATTTAATAGCAACTTCAGAATGTTGGAGAAAAGTCTAAATGCAGAGAAATCAATACTACGTACTGCAAAACATGGCAATTGCTTGGCCATGATATTTAACACCAATAAAAACCTATTTGGTATTTATTCTGTCATGAAGATTTTTCTAAAATAACTCTTATAGAATAGAAACTGAAAGGAAAGTAAACCTTTGAGAATTTTTATTTTTATAACTTCTCTAAAATATCGCACAAACTTTAACCGCATTTGGGTAGATGTTAATTAACCAGAATTTACATAAATATTACATCTGCAGACTGCTACATAATATTTTTAGATGCACAAGTAACCCACCTTAGCGGTCAAGAACACTAACTTAACGGTTTTGGCTCTCTTACCACTCTCAAAAAATGTCCCTCCCCATTAAAATTATTACCTCAAGTCAATTTCATGTTACTTAATGGAAAACTCTAGTAACCATTCATTATCTTTTTTTAGCAGGCATAAGATATTAAGTTATAAAAGGAAAATTTGAATAACCTTGTGCCTGCCTCCATCATATGCTTTTGCCCAGAACTGCTATATCGATTTTTCTTCAACTCAGTAAGATGATTATTTTTTTTCAAAACTGCTTAGTTTCAATTTTTTGTGAAGTGTACTAAGCTTGGTTCATAATGACTCTTTTGGTTTAACTTGTAACCCGTTTCATCTTGAAAAGACTGCATTTCCTGAAAAAAAGATGCGATATTTTGAATTAATTTTAAAGATTAATTTTAATTAGGATTTTAAAAAGCTGAAAAAGTGTCTTTTTATTTTTTTGAAAAAAAAAATTTTTTTTTTTTTTGGTACTGAGCTTGAATATACCTAAATATGATAATTTTAAGCCTAAAAACAAAACTGCTTTTTACAATTCTTTTCAATTTAGCATCAGTTTAAAGGAAGGTATAGGGGCTGAAAGAGGGTGTGACCACCTGCTGGAAGAGGGTGTGGCCACCTGCTGAAAGAGGGTGTGACCACCTGCTGAAAATAGTCCTTTACTGATGCAAGGTCGATTTGACCAAAAAACAAAATTTTTTAAGTTTTCTCGAGATTTGTTATTATTTTCAAATGGGTAATTTTAGGGCTCTTGTTTATCATTTTACGCAGTGAATTCAAATATTGTTTGTGCATCTGTTCACCATTGTGTTCATAATTGAACTTGCACTGCTTGTTTTAAAATTTTTTCAGTTATACTGAAGTTTGGGTAGTTTTAAAAATTTTGAAATTATATTTCTGATATTAATCTTATTTATAGTTTCTTACGAGTAAGTAGCTCATGATAATTTTTCAGATAATTGCATTCTGGTTTTGCTTAATTTTTGTGTTATATAAAATATTATTTCTTATAATTTTTTGCAAAATCTTTTAAAAATTTTTTTCAAAAACTATTCAAGAATTTTATTTTGAAATCATAAACATTTTAAAAATCATGTCAGACCTATATGTAGTCCTCGAGTTAGATCTGGTAATATAATTGTGTTCTTGAATTTTTCTCTCACAACATGGTATTTTTTTTTTGCTTGATGGAGTAAATTTTTTTTTTTTTTTTTTTTTCTGCATTGTTTTGATTCTTTGAAAAATTCCTAAAATTCTGAGAATTTCAGTCCTTCTTGTTTTTTACATTCAATACACATTTTTATATTTCAAAGATTTCTGCAAAATGCAATACATATTTGTTTTTTTTTATTTACCCTTAAAAAATAAAGTTGGAAAAAGTGAAGCACTATTCAGATTTTGTATTTTTGTATTTTCTTTGTTTCTGTTACTCATTCAGAAAAGGAATTTAATTTTTTTAACTGATTTGCAAATGAATTTTTTTTTGACAAAAAATATGGAAGAAATATGACACACCTGTTAGTCAAAGTTTATTTTTATAAGCAGTGGTAAAGTCCTTTTTATCCATCATAAGAATGGTATACATTCTAACTTTTAATTTTAGTAAATTTATGTAGCTGTCAAAAATCTCTATTTTGGTTAAGTATGTGACCGATTTTTTTAAAATCAATTTTGCAACACTGTTTTGATAAATGTAAGGAATAAATTAGATTTCTTAGGTTGGTGTTAAATTATTTAGTTGTAATATAAATTCCGAAATAATTTATCAAAAAGCAATTTATTTAGAAATTGCTAAACAGCAAATGCATGAATCAACGTAAATAATTTTTCCATTATTCCCTCCCGAATTATTTTATACATTATTTCATAAGACCTCATGCACCCTCACTGAATTATCAGTCTATTTTTTCAATAATTTAACACTCTTTATTTCTACTTAGTATGGCTATTCACCAAAAGGTTCTTCTGTTGTATTGTACAGAAACAAAGATATAAGAAAACATCAGGTAAAATTTTTTTCTAGCCTTTAAATTTCAGATCACCCTTGAAAATAGCAAATTTTTAACTAATTCTTCCTTGCAACCGCCCTTTTAGATAATTCACACGCATGGGAATTATAATAAATGTTTTGGTTTTTCAAAAAAATTTTGCTATTAAATATTTTATTGTTATTAATGATGCGTATGGGTTGTTTTCTTAACTTTCAAGGAAAAATCTTTAAATACTGTTACTTGTTCAAAGACAGTAAAGGGAATTAGCCCTGAATCTTAATTTCACATTATATACAATGTAGAGAAACCATGGCTTTCAAGCAGTATAGCTTTGTATCTGATCTTTTGCTAAGTTGATATCAAATAAATATATACAGGGAATTTCTTAATTTTTAGTTTTAGTTTTTTTAATGAGGGTAGTTAAACTTCTATTTTAAAAACCACTACTCTAACAACTGTTCTAACTGTTTCTCACTTGGTTAATTAATTAATTAATGATGACATTAATGACAGTGACAGTGACACATGATGACAGTGACAAAGTTAAGTATTTAAAATTAGTTTAATATTGCAAATCACCCAAGATAGTTCTGTACTGAAATAATTGTGAGACAATGCTTCTTTTAATAAAAATGGTTAGTTGTCATAAAGTCTAATTTAACATTACTGAACCCTGGCATGGTAATTTTTTCACTTAAGATGGTTTTTGAAATTTTCTCAAAATATTTTTGTTGTATTTTTCCAAAATTTCTAGAGGCATCTTTTGACATAAATGATCACCGCTCAAAAAGCTTCCAAATATGGCCATTTTTAGCAGAAAATGACGATTTTATACAAACTTGTTCTTTTTTTTTTATATAAATTTTATTTAATGTGTAATAACAAAAAAAAAACTGCTGTTTGTAACTTTGAAATGATTAAGCTACTTATGCTATTGACTAAAAGATATTTAAGATATCGTGGACCTGATTTTATTTTTGATTTAATCTTGCTTTAATCTTATTGAATTTTTGTTGTTAAATAATATATATTATTTTTCTTGCTAAATAATATCTAATATCTTGCCGCCTAGACCAAAACAGGTGGACTTTTGTCTTAAAATTTTTGATAAATTGATATGTAATATCCTGAAGCTTAGTTGCTTTTTACGGATACTTTTTTTTTAAACGGATTGGCCTAATATTGGCATAATAGCGTTTTATTTTATATATTCATTTTGAAGACCCCAGACCCCTATATAGGTGATAGATTAAGCACAGTGACCGATTTTACCAAACCTGGCCAAAAATTTTATCAAGCCTTTATCCTTAAATGTTTCAATTTTTACATTTTCTTAATGACTAAATCTCTTTTTTACTTTCATTATTTTAAAATTTTCTTCAGGTCTTGTTTTTATTTACCCTTTGCTCAGTAAGTTTTAAAATTAAAACGTTTACTGGCATCAAAAATTTTAAAAATGTAAAAAAATTGAAGCATATTTTTGATTTCTATTGTAGTCTAATTTTACGTCTACTACTTTTGATTTTCTTTCTTTCCAGCTTGCCTTAAAATTCTGCTTTACCCTCCATAGTAGCCTCCCGAGTTTTGCTAATTAATTAATCCTGTTAAATTTCTTGATTGGTGTTTTTAGTACTTTACACAAACTAACTGGAGTGGAGGGATATATGCTTCATGCTCAATGCCTGGAAGTCGTCCCGGTAGCACCATTGCTACTACATGGGCTGCTATGATGTTCTATGGTGAAAAAGGTAATTTTAAATTCAAAATTCCATGAAATAGATATTGATTTTTATGATGTTACTCACTGCTAATTTTGGTTCAGCCATAAAAGATTAGATTTAGCCATCAAGTTTTAGACATAGAGGTAGAAAATCTTCTTAATTTTTTTTGAAAGCCTTTAATTACTTCTTATCAAATTTTGAATGAAGCTAGAATACCATAGAGTGTATCTTATGGTGTGCACAGTTAGTTCTGAAAAACTTGTTGCTCAGTACTGGATCCAAGTGCCATCAATTTGACGAAAAATTGCTTGAAAAGTAATAAAATTGTCTGGGTGGTAGTTTTTGATATTTTTTTAAATCCTCCTTAATTTTTATCTTCCTGATTAAATGTCTAGATTAACCTTTATTCTGTTTTCAGGATATGTTGATAGTACGCGAAAAATTGTTTCAACCGCTAAAAGTATTGGCTCCAAGTAAGTGAGATAGGAGATAGCTAGTTTTGTTAGGTTGTTTATCGTAATTTGAGATTTTAAGCCTCTTTTCCGTGCTTTCATGAATTGGACTGATATTTAAAACTGACTTTTAAGCTATTCTGTATTTTGACAGTTTATTTTTTACAAATTATTGTAGATACAAGTTATTAAATATAGATTCTTTCTAGTCATAATTGCCTTAAAATAAAGACTACATCTATATTTCAATTGCGTATCATCTTTTTCAATATGTTGTCATCACTTTTAAAACCTGTTAACTTCAAAGTTTCCTAATTGCTTCTTTCTAAATTATGTTATATACCCACATAAAAATTTTGTATTGCGATAAGCTCCAAATCTTCAGTTATTACTCTTATATTTATTTATATATATATATATCTTTTATAATTTGGTTTTTCAAGTCTGTAATTATTTCTTTCCTTAGCTCTTTTGCTGCTTTAGTTGTCTTTGAGATAATGCCTAAAGCTTTCTTTTGATAACTGATATTAAATTTAAATAACATTGGACTATTTCAAGTAAAGCCAAAAGTTTCATATTTTAAAAAGTATATATGCTGGCCAAATCTGGTCTTGATTTTTCTGAAGTTTGGCATCATTAAAATTTTCAGTCTGACAATTTTGGTATATCCAAAGAGTTCTGCTGAAATTATGTTATTCATTCTCTAGGCCCAGGCCCCAAAGTGTGTCAAGCTTGTTTTAAAAATTTCATTTTTCAATGTTTTTTATAAAATAATTTTTTGATTCTGCTGAAATTTTTTTGGTGAAAATATCATTTTTACACTTTAATCATTTTTAAAATGTTGTTGGACCTAATTTCCAGGACCTGAAACACGGTCGTTTTAGGCCTAAAATACCATCATTGGCCTTTTATCAAAATCTGTTCATATTTTTTATTCAATTTTTAATGAATTTAAAGGACCATAGATGGCATCTTTTACCATATATGGCCACCTGCCAAAATACTGGATTCCTGAGAAAACGATCTGAAAGGTGTCAAATTTGATCAAAAGTAACATTTTAGAAAGCTTTTGAAACCCGTTAAAATTTATTTTTGTATTTTTAAGATAAATTTTGTGATATTAACATTAACTTTTATTAAAAGCTTTATAATTAAGGTTTTGTGTTGTCTATTATGGACTTCATGCGTTTAAGAACATTTTAATTGAGCTAAAGTTCAAAAGTTTAAATTCATAACTTTTCTTGTAAAATATTTTATAAAATATATGCATAAGGTTAGGGGACCATAAAAGGAATTTTTTGACCTAAATGGAACTCCGTTCCAAAATATCTTTTCTGGAAGCTTGAAATTTCAACTTTGATCTAAAAATTTTGTTCATTATTTTACCGAAATTCTCTATAAAGTTTATTTCTAATAAATTTTGTTTGTCAGCGATTTTCAGGTTCTAGACCTCGAAAAAACCAAAAATAACATTTTTTTTTTTTTAATTTTTTGAAGAATTAATTCTAGTTCTACCAGAAATATGTTAGTGAATAATATTTCTAATTATTATTCCGTCATTTAAAAAAATAGGTGTCTTATACCCACGAACATTTAAAGTTTAGTCAAGAAATTGCATTTTTCAGTTTTTCTCAAAAATTAAGTTTTGCTCAAATTTTGTCAGATGTTAGAAAATAGTTTTTTTGATTTATTTTCGCATGTTAGCCATTTTAAAAATGTAAACGAGCCTCTCAGGCTTTGAAACATTTAAAAGTATGGCTCAAAAATTCAGAAGTTTTAAAAGTTTTATTATTTATTAATTTTGGATAAATGATTCAGAATCAACAATTTTTTTTTGGATATTTTTTTTCATAAGTGTCGAGATATCAAGGATTTAAAGATTTCTTATTTTAACGTGCAGTTTTTTGTTTTTTTTTTCAATAAAACTTTGCGCTAGCTTTCTTGGTAATGAGTTATTTTAAATCTAATTTTTGTAAAACTTGTGTTTGTGGTTACACGTCTTAGCTGTTGTGCTAGGCTCAACCTTGTGTAGGTTCAATCTGCTTTTGCAAAATAAGGATTGAATTTTCCATAATGAAATTAATGATTTTGTTCTAGTTCCTAAAATTTTTTAAAATAGGAAACTCAATCAATTTACTATTTTTCTAGCTTTAGAATTTAAAAAAACTAAGCTGTATAGATGAATTCATAAGTTTTAATTTGGTCATTTGTTCAACCTATGGTCATTTTATCTTTTGATACGTAAGACCAAAGCTTTTAGAATCCAGCAGTCCCCAAAATGACCATGAAAATAGGCTGTATCCATAAAAGGCCACGATTTTAAAACGACACATCGTGAAAGGGGTTTTTTTTTTTTTTTTTTTTTTTTTTTTATGTAGTAAGTGATTTTTGACATAATTATGGGATTTTTCTTAAAATTCTTCTTAAATAGAGCATTGCATTTGTAACATTGGCTAAACCTTAGTCCCTACTGAAAACTTGATTTTCAAAATGGTAGTCAGCTGGGAAAAAATCTGATTGTTGTAAAATGAATACCTTGTTGTAACTAAAATCTCCAGTTGATAATTTTTTTTTTTTTTTTTTACTTTTTTTTGTACCAATATTTTTTTGCAGTATTGATAGTCTTCTGTTCTGTTAAATAACAACATTAATAATGCTGATTGGTTTCATTTAGGATCGAACGTATTCCTGGTATGAAACTGATGAGTGACGTTGATGTATCTGTGGTAGCTTTCACATCTGATATTTTCGATATCTATCTCATGTCTGATGAATTGAAAGAGAGGAACTGGCATCTCAATGCACTGCAGTATCCATCTGGGTAAATTTTTTTATAGAATATCTTCGCCTTTTTTTGCCATGGTTGGAGTAGAATCTACTCCTTAAAAAAAATAAGCTTTCAAACTTGATCAAAATATTTCTTTCCATAGTCAGTCAAGGAGTACCATTTTGTAGCTCGAACTTTGAGTAGTTGATGTTTTACCGCATTATTTCAGAATTATAGTTTTGCCATGCAGAGAGCACTAAATTTTTAAATTTCTGTTTTATTTCATCTGTTGTTACTATACCACAGTGCTACTGCTATGCTGAGTAGGCGATACCCGGATTTGAACCCATTATCTTGTGGTTGGGTGTCAGATGCTCTACCAGCTAATTTATTAAAGAAATATTTTTTCTTATTTTAGCCTTCATATTGCTATCACGCTTAGACATGTTCAGCATGGATTTGCTGACCGCTTTGTCAATGATATCCGGGAGGTGGCAGCTAAACTAATGAGAAACCCAACACAAAAGGCTGAGGGAGAGGTATGTGCATCATTAAATTTCTACTGTACATCATTAGATTTCTGCTGCTATTCAGTTTATAAAAGTTTCTCAAGGTCTTGTGAATGATTTGTTTGACTTTTTAAACTAAAATTTGTCTTTTCTCAAGGGATAATTTTTGTTGGAATTAACAAAAGAAGTTCTACAAATTATCTCATGTCCTTGCGTATGCCTAAAACAGTCTCTCAGTAACTGTCCATTAGTTTTTACTGAAATTTTGTGTGAAGATATAACTTCAAGTAAAATGTTAGTTATTTTAAAATTCTTGTTTTTTTGGTTCTGGGAATGAAAATTCCCTAATATATTATTTCAGGCTTAAAAATAACAGCATGGTATTCTCAACCAAAATTTCTTTTTTTCTTTATTTTTAATATTTTTTGTTAATTTTTTGTGTAAAGTGAAAAGACCAGAAAGGGCCACGATTCGGAAACTTAAATTTTTCAATCCGTTATCTAAATATTTAACAAAATATTTTTTTGAATTTTGCAAAGCTATAAAAAAGCATTTTATTGGAAGAGTCTGACGCGTACCGAAATTTCTTGTTTTGAAAGTAGTGGCATTGCCATAGAGCAGTGTTTGGAAGCTTGCTGAACATTTTAATACCATGGGTCTAGGACTAAAAACGAGCCTGTTTCTTGTAATTTTTTGACCACTTTTCAGATAAATATGTCAGCAAAGTTACTTTTACAAGTTTTGAAAACTTCGTCATTTCTCTTCCTGCATTTTTTTCTCTTTTGCATTCCTCTTTATTTACAGGATCTCTCAATAGAAATTATGCTTGGTACATTATGAAAATTATTTTTATTGAATGCATAATGATCTAATCTTGCTGATTAAACTAGCAAATGAAGCCTTCACATACTAGTGGTGATGGGTTTATTTTTTTATTTTATAGGGTGCTATTTATGGTATGTCTCAGAAAATCCCTGATCGTTCCATCATTTCTGAGATGTTAACATGTTTTTTAGACTCTTATTATAGTGTGCAAGCTGGATTGAACAATAAAGCTAACACAAACGGTCATACCAAATAATGTTATAATGGAAATTTTTTAACTTGGTTATTTCTTTGTTTTAACTTCGACTTTCTCGCACAATGTTTGCTGGCCATTTCCATGTCGCCCACTGCTGGTAGCACCGTATAACAGCACATTCATAAAAAATTTCCATTAAGTATGCTCTTTTCAGTGGTCGTGCAGCAGAATGTTTACAAGAAATTACTACAGCACATATCACTAACAAGGATGTAAACCTAGGCTTAATTTTGATTTTCAAGCTATCATTGGGAAAGCAAAAGCTGGCACTTATTTGGCAGTAACACGAAAAATTCTCTATAATAAGGAAAAAATTTTTTTTTTGCTGATGCTGATTCCGCTGAAAATTCGGGTCGATTTTTGAGGCGAAATTCGGCTGACTGCGCGGAAAATTCGAGCCTATTTTTTTTTTGTCATATTTACTCTTGCCTCCCCATTTCTTTAACAATAATATTTTAACAATAATGAATAATTAAATCAAGACAATAGTTACCATATCAAAATTAATTTCAATATTGTCCACAGAGAATTTTATTTGAACGTTAAACAAATAAATCATTAACATTCCATTCCAATATTCTTAAGCGTCTATTGTTTTGGAATTTAATTTCGTGTCTTTAAACATAACTTTTTTTTGAACAGTGAATTTGAAATTCACTTTAAATTGAAATATATTTTCAATTAAAAACAATGTTTTGTTTTGTATGTATATGGTATACCATTAAAATCATTTTTTTTTATAAACAATTCTTCCAATAGATCAAAACCAAATCAAACGTAATTTCAGTACTGTCTGCATGTCTGCAGAGAATTTATTTGTATTTAGCTACACCTAAAGTTCATCGAATTGATCGTTCAGATTTTTTTTGTAATAAGTAATGTAAGGTAAGGAGTTTTTTCAGTTTTTCTTCTTTTTTTCTTTTTTTTTTTTTTTTTTAAGTTTCGTTTTAAATAATATTTATATATATATATATACTTTTTACTATATACTAATTTAATTTTCTTTATAATTTAATCTTATAATTTATCAAAATTATTACTAAATTATCCCCTTAAATTATAAACAAAAAAAAAAATAAAATAATAAAACTAATTCCGCTTAAACTGTTGTTATCTAGGAGTATGGAATGTTGTCATCCATTTTGCTCATTTTTATTCGTTTAAACACTTTTTTTATCCGGTGGGTTTTACTTTAACTTTTTAATTTCCTCAAAAAGCTTGTCCGAAATATGGTAAAAAGACCTTAATTTACTTTAATGAATTTCTAACTGCATCGAGCTGTTAAATTGAAAATCAATTTGCTATAATAATACCTAATAAACTGCTTGCTGGGCAAGCAGAAATAATTTACAGATATCTAATTGTGAAACACAGAAAAATTTAAACCACTAACACCCAGTCACTTTTCGTTGAATTAGAAGTAACAAAATTTAACTGATTTTACGGCCTGCTTTGTCGTGGAATCAAAAAGTTAACCTGTTTAAATCATATAATTAAAAAAGAAAAAACGATTAGCTTCGCCAATAGGGTCTCGATCTTATTCTATGTGTTGAGAACCCTTAAAATTATAAATATTTATTACCGATATTCCATATTTGTTTCAACCACAGGCTTAATAAATTAATATTTTGTAAATGTAGAGATTGTTTATTTTAAAAATCACTTTGTAAATCGAGATTATAGCTAAAAATTTATGTCTTAAGGAATAATTATTTTACGTCAAAATAAACGGTATTTTCTTCTTGTTTACTCTGTTAACTCAATTGCCAATCATAATCTCCGTAATGGGAAAACAAAATAAAATTTTTTTTCTCATTGGGATTGTACTTAATCCTCATACTCAATCTTCAAATCGAGCGTGATTTCATACATAAAAAATTATAGTTCCAGGCTTTGCAGACTTTTAAAAACTTTTTTCTTATCTGTTTTTAATATTAGGATGTCAGGACTGGTATTATCTGCAAAACTAATTGCACAAGTTGTTATTTATTTATTTTATAAATTTATTTATTATTATTATTTGGTTATTAATGTCAAAAGTTACTGACTTGCAAGTTACCAGGCAACCTATTATATTGCAGGTAATATGTCAATCCTGGTTGTTGACGCTTTCATTTGTTATAGCATTCCTTAACCCAATTTATACTGAGAGTGGGTAAGGAAGTTATTGCAGTAATGGTTCACAGTTTTATTTTCGAAATAGTGAATTTTTCTCATGACATCACTTTTTTAATAAGTTTCGGACCAGAAAATATATACATTATTGATATTTTTTACATTATATTTAATATATTGTTATATGATTGTCATTAATGCTTTATTGATTTTTCACAATTTTTTTCTGGAATTTTTTTTTTTTTTTTTTTTTTTGTCACTTGTACCACAAACCATTCTTTTCATGCTACAAAATTCAAATGCTTTAGTATAATAGTAAAAGATTAATTCTTTTACCAAATTCAATCCTACAACAAAAATTTATTTTACTATTATATTAAAAAAAAAAATCCAAATTTCTTGTTAGTTGGTTATACATTAGTCAAGGTTCAGTAAAGAAATTCGAAATTGAAGATGGTAAATTAATTTTAAAGACGATAAGAAGATTTGCTATTTTGACCATGGATAAAAAAAAAAGGAATTTTTAGTCCATTAAATGATTCTGAGGTATATGAGAATGAGAATGTTATATTTAACGTGGGGAACCAACAAATTGCCGAGACAATATTTCCAGATAGGCCCACGTGGCGGGTCTT
>JAUZNK010080134.1:0-13276 GCA_035046665.1 Euphysa ruthae | reverse complement strand
CATTTAAACTCTTTAAGCTTCGAATGTGTATTTCTAAACTATCGTAAAGAGTTCGCAATCCTTTAATGTCTTTGTCGAAAGATAACCAGAAATTTCCAGAAAGATAACCTCGGAGGTAAATAAATTTTTCAATGTCAGTAAGATTAGTTTTATGTACAGCTGCTTTAAAAGAGTCATAAAAAGAGTTCCATTCTAATGTATTGCCGCTAAAAGTGTTTATTTTAAGATGCGGAAGTTTTACCACAGATTTAGAATCGTCTTTTCTTTCTTTTTTCTCTATATTAAGTTTTTCTACAAAAATCTCAATGGTACTAATCATATCGTTTACCTTCATTTCGATATCTAAACTTTCCATCATTTCCTTTTTTCTTATCGATAACTTCAATACCTTCTTTTCCACCATTCCGTAAAACAAATAAACAACAACTTAAAAGTTTTATAAAAAAAATAAATCCTAATATTTTATGTGCGGTGGACCATAAAAAAAATACACTGGTGTCCTCCAAAATTTTTCTTAATTGAAAGCGGTAAAAACTGGTTCGACTATAATTATAAGAATAAATTATTATAATTTATCTAAGATTAGTATGAGAATGTGATACCAGGTGATTTTATGCTTAGAGGTTGTAACGCTAATAATGTTAAACGTATAAATCTATCGAATTATAGAATGAACCAAAATATAATAAGACGACAGCTTCTTCGATCAAAAAAATTAAAAAAAAAAAAAAAACGATAGTTGTCGATAAAGAGGATAAAACCTACGAAGCAGGAGGATTTTAGGTATATTTTACATTTAAAGTAGTTTTTATAAGTTTTTTTGTTATTTTTTGGTACTTTTCATCAAAAATTTTGCTTTTTTTCTCAGTTTTGAGTTTTTGAGGAACCACAGACCGGTTAAGATTATTTTCTGAAATTTTTAGGAAAAGTTTAAGTTTTTATTTAGAGTGTTTTCAGTTGACCAGAATTTTCTTTTTCACGCTATGAATTTTTACACGTTTAAATAATTTTTGAATGTCGGACTTTGAACTACGCTTATCGACTTCTTGGTTTTTTTTTTTAAATCTGGTCAATTTTAAACAATCTACTATTCTTAACACCATATAAAAATTACGGCCTGAGATAAATAACCCAGCCCGCACAATATTAACCGGTGTAAAACCATTTTTTGGTGGTTTTTCAGTTACCATAGCAACCGGTTTTTTTTTTTTTTTTAAAACACTTGGTTTTTATTATTTCTTTATATGCTACTTACATGACAATTTTTTGTTTTCTCAAATTGAAAAATAAAAATAGAGGTGGTTTCCCCCTCAAGGCATTCCATGGAAAATCAATACTCTATGAAAAAAAAATGAAGGACGGAAACAAAAAGAAATTTTAAGACGAGTATGTAATATGTCGTATGTGATATGTCTCTAGCAGGTAGGTAATAATGCTGTTCGTTCATTTCAGTGATTTTCAATACCTTATAATGATTGAACGATAGTTTAACCTTTGTTTAAATACTAGTTTTTCTTAGAATGTCGATTATAACTCGCTGGCTAAGATTTTCCAAGACCCATGAAAGGATTAAAATTTAATGCGAAACTTCTCTGCGTGAAATGGCCTTTTAATTCAATCGTCAATTTTTATCCAAATAACCTTTGAAAGGTTAATACGCAATATTCATAAGCGACTTTGAAAAATACTGTGATTTCATTAGGTATACTAAAGGGGTATGCATGGTATGTTGGCTAAGGGGTATATCAAACCGTTCTGATGACATGAGATCAATAATTTGATGAGTTGGTTTATAGACTATAAGAACTATTATCATATAAAAGTATTTTTACTAAATCATCATCAGCAAGTTATGCTATAAAAAATTTTTTATAGAAGGATAGAATATGATAATGGTGAAATTTCGACGTTTTTTCTTTTTCTAAAATCTAGTAAAAATGAAAGCGAAATTAAAGGAACTGTTTCTTATGTTTCTCTGTAAATGTTCGCTAATAATGTTGAGAAAGTGAAACAAATAATGAAATTTAAAAATTTGTCATACAAAGAATTTATTTTGCCTAACCAACCTTATATACAACACTTATAAATCGGATTTTTCTAATCAGTAAACAAATTAAGAGTATAAAATATCTGGGCGACGAATACTCATTCATTTCTAACAAAATAAAATAATCGTAATTATTCATGGGAAATCATCGTCTTCTGCTATTTCTTTAGCGTATTCCAGATCTTGCTTTTCACGTTCTCTTTGCTCCTAAACAAAACCATATTCAGTAAAAAGTCGTAAAGAAATACCAAATAAGTTATAGAAAAAAATGTTTCCATATATTTTTAAATGCACCAAATTATTGGAATTCAATAAAAAAAAATCGCCCAATCATCTTATAGAAAGATAAATTATTCACGCCAAATTCAAACAAGAGGTAAGATCACATTTATTTTCACCACAAATAGAAGTGTGACTATCGTTCAATTCTTTACCAGCTTTTTTTTTTCTTAAGATTTTTCAATGCATGATTTTTTAATATTTTTTTTTTTCAATTTCTCGCTGAAAGCTAGTACAGGGGAAAATTAGAAATACAAATATAGTGCTTTCAATTGCCCTTGCCACTTTAGTGTTAAGAGGTAATTTGTAACTTGGCGTTGCGTTGGGCTTGGTAAGACCTTACTAGTCAATAAAATAATACGAACACGACGTACCTCTAATGATTCCAGATCTTTATTATAACTTTTCGCTGGGTAACGCATTGCCTAAACAAAAAGCAAAATAAATCGCATTCATTACAGTAGCTTAAATTAAAGCAAATCTTCAGTAAGTGCACAATTTCCTGCACCATTGGTCTTTGTTAGGAAAAGTGAACGTAGCGAAAAGTGAGTAATCATAATTAGTCCCTTTACAAAAAAAGAATAGAGAAAAAATAGAATCACTGATTCACAAAAGCATACCTAAAAAAAAAAGTCAAGCCGAAAGGAAAAATACAATAACGGAAAAGGCAAAAATCTAACAATGAAGATTGTTTAATTAGCGTTGATTGGTGGCGTGATTCAGTGCGAAAAATATTCATTTTTTAAGTTAATTCACTCTGACTGCCACCTAAAATGATTAGTTATTCTAATTGAAGTTAGTAATAATCATAAAAACCTCTATTAGTGTGTTTCACTCCTATTTATAGGCGACCCATCTAACTTTCAGAAAATGTTAAATGCTGTCAAATGATAACCAACCAATCAATACTTTATGGATATATATTAGAAAGAAAATAATCAACATCACAAACTGCTCTTTCCAGATTAAAAATGATTATAGTTGAGTCCGCAAACTAAAATTTTATGAGAGACAACATTAAAATATTAATAAGCTTAAAATAATAAGATTAAAATAACATTAACATATTAATAAGCCTTTGACATAAAAAAATTTTTGGAAAAAATAAAACAAGGTGCAGAAATTTCAGTGGTTAATCACAAAAATTGTTATAAACAAAAGAATACAAAGCCGAGCAGAAAATTCAGAGAAAATTCAGAAAGTTCTTTGGTATAAAACGACAGAAATAAATGAATATCACCAACTTTATGATGAAAAGAACTTTTAGAAAAAGCACGCGATTTCAATTAGTATTTAATCCCAACATACTTTATCAAAAATCTTACCTTGACGGATTGATTGTAGACATCTAATGAAAAACGAATTCGATCGTGGAATGCTTGTTGAGGTTCGCCTGTAGAATAGACATCATAATTTTCCTGTGAAAAGTAAAAAAATTAAAATTTTCTCTAGCTTGATATTTTATTAGATAAAGACAAGTACGGACATCAATTTTTTGATTTATTTCTCTCAGCAAGGTACGCACTATACCTCTACATATAATATATCATTTTAATAGCCGAATGGCTATTAAAAAACTGATTTTAATCATAACTGGTGGCATGTGACGTCTTAAATAAAGAAATAAAAGTACATTTTAAACGAAATTGATAAACAATATTTGAAATTTGAAATTTACATTAAAATATAAAATGCAGCAAAAAAATAATGTGGGTTCTATCCTCCAAAAAAATTATTTGTTTTATTTATGGATTTAATTAATAATTCATTTAGTAAGATTAGACCATGAAATTATATCAAGAATGAACATGTATCATTTATAGATAAAAGCATTTCATAAAAAAAAAAGATTAAAAAATAGAAGATGAAATCCGAACCAGGGATCTTTATCCCTTGAACAAAATATCATTTTATCCAGAACCCCACTTTTGATACGTCATTAAAGGGAACAGGATGTGGAAAAAAATTTATATAATTCTGAACAATTAGCATCGTTCAAAAACCTTCTGGTCAAGACTTTTACAAGTTTTTTTAAAAAATTTGCAATAAAAAAATCAAATAATTTTAGCTTTGTTTAAAAATTCACAGTGTTGCTTAACTTATGCATTACTTACAGAATATCTTATCGTGGAAAAATTTATTCTAAACTCAGCAAAATTTTATCGCATTAACTTTTTGCCAAACCTGAATGAGTCTAAGTTATTACAAAACAAACAGTACCAATTTTGCTTATTATATTGAAACACAAAAGCAAAACAATAAACATTAAAGTGAACAAATAAACTAATTATCGTACAAGAAAGTAATTTTTTGTCTAGTTTACCCAGATATTTTACAACAATCTCTAGAGACTAAAGGACCCCAGAAATATATCGAAAATTAAGATAAATGGTTGAAATCTTGATAAGTTATGTTAAAGTTACCACTAAATAATGCTTTCTCGTATTACAGACTAAATTGAATTTGATGAGTGGTCAAAATAGAAGACATGCCCAAATCAAAAATTATTTTTTGTAACCTATTGAAAGATAGCAATGAAATATAAATAGAATATAAATAGAAATATAAATAGATTTTTTTAATTTTATGAACAAATATAACAGAAATAGATATGATTAAGTGAGTTTGGGTTAAACAGATTTGACTAGCTGACCCATGCGCACAAAATAATCCTTATAAAGATCTGAGGTGTAATAGAAAAAATCAGAGTGTTTCGCTAAACCTAATCGGTAGTGGTGTCACAGAGAATATAAAAAGATAAAAATGAGTTTAAAATAGTGTATAATTTCACAGAGAATATGTAAATCTTAATCCTACCTTCAAAAGATACAGCTAAAGAAACTGACATTTACTACAGAGGTTTTCAAATTTGAGTCATTTTGGGCGACAACCACTGAACAAAAATTGTTAAAATGTGATAATTTAGTTGTGGAGATGCACTCAAAGTGTTTTATCTCAACACAAAATTTAAAAAAAGAAAAGAAATACCTGAATCAGTTCCTGAAATGATTTTCAGACCTGAATTTAGCCAAATTTAGCCCGTTTTGAGACAATTATTCTGAAAAAAATGTCTCAATCGATTATAATTTAGCTATAAATATTCACTTAATTTGTCTTCATCTTTCTTAATTAAAAAATATTATAAAGCGATTTTCGAGAAAAAAAGAAAAATTAATTTAGGTCCGATTTTTCGAAAGGTGATCATATAGGTTAAAAATACTTTCTACGGACATGTAATGAAGCATTTTTTTTTTTTATGTATCCAAAAAGTTACATTTTCTTGACATTTTTCCCACCAACACTACACCACCCTACATATGTTTAACTTCCTGTAAAAAATCAGAAAATTTAGCAGTTTTGCGAAAAACTTCCTTATTTCAAGAAAATTAATTTAAATACTGGGTAAGAGAAAAAAGTTCTTCCGGCTGCAAAGTAGTTTGCAAACATTCCTAACATTTTGTGAATGGCTGATTCAATATTTATAATGAACGTTTTCTCAGTTGAATTATGTCAAATAAATTATGTTATGTTAATCTACTGATTCATTTTAAGCATACGTTTCATTTGTTATTTATCAATATGAGTGACATAACATATTGCGTGAGAACCTATTATTTTAGCCACTGAAAATCTAAGAGGTTTGAGGAGATAAATTAACAGTGAGGCCACAGTAACTTAAAAATAAATTTAATTTAGTTTATTTCAGCATTTTAAGTACTTATTACGGTGCGTCACAGTCCATTTACATATTTAATATGCAATATGGTCTATTAGAGCACCGGTTCCGTAAAAAATTATTCTAAGCTAATTAACTGCAAGGCCCCGTGACTTGTGCAACCAATTATCACTATAAGCTAGCACAAAATAGTGTAGAGTAACCTTAAAATATAGCTCTTTTCAGAAAATTATATGCATACTTATAAAATCCTATATCAATAAGGGAAAAAAAAAAAAAAAAAACTATATCTAATAACATACTTTTGATTGAACCCATTTATGGTCATGATCAATAATGGCACCAATAACACCATCTCGTATAGCCTAAAAAAATTGCACAATACTTGTTTAACTTTAACTGACCAGAGAAAATCAGAATCTCCACTAAATTTTGATGTGCTCAGATACATATTAACATATATGGAGATAAATATTTTTTTAACCAGTAGGATTTCTTTTCAAAAATATTTTTTAAAGTTATTGTTAACTTGAATCTAAACCATTTGATTGCACGCATTAATTGTATTATATTGATGGTTTTTTACTTGTACACCTTTCAAATGATTTTAGGTAACTCTGAATTTAAGCTTTTGTAGCAAAAACTTCAAGAGTAATCAGAGTTTACTGCAACACTTAAGTGTAACCAATGTGCTTAATAATTTAATAAAATGCTAGAACAATGACCTAATATTACATAATTTGAAAACTATCATGGAATACTTTCTTCCTTTTTATAAAGTTCTACCCTCATCAGCTAGACAAAGGTAAAATAGTCTGTTTGAAATTCTGAAACTTTTGCACAAACTAAAGTAGCCGATTAGATTAACTTTATCTTATAACTAAAACAAAGGGGCGTCTTAGCCTTTAAAAAAATAATGAATAATAAGTAAATAAACACAAGACTTCGAACTCTAAGTTACAAGAATACACCTTGCTGAGTTGTGCTCATAACTTATAATAAACCCCAATTCTGTAACAAATAGCCTGCACATAAGAAAATGCTTAATTTTTAGAGGCTAATGTTTTGTTAAAATTAACAATCATTGATTTTCTCAAAATAGAATAATTGAGACAAAAAACTATAACGTACTCACTCATTATTACAAGGATAATTACTCTTGTAATAAACTGCAAAATAGTGAAACTAAGATGATTATAAATATTATCTTGCTGGTAAATAATGCAAAACAAAATAACATGTGTGATTAAAAAGTAAATTATCAGGCAAAGGGCTTTACAAGACAACATTTATAGTACCAAGTACCTAGATCTTAACCTAACCTTAATTCAAACAAGAAGTAAAATGGATTTATTCAATGGATTTACGAGGAATCTCCAACCCAGATATCAAAATAATTGCTGATGTGAACTCACCTTGCTTACTATAAATTCTGCATCATCAGCAGAATCTAGACCCAATTTGGCAGCAATGTCTTTCAAAGAAATTCTTGAATACGACAAACTGATCATTCGAATACCAGTCTTGATGACATTGTGACGCAAGCTAAAATTATACCAACATGATACAAATAAATGCGATAAAAAAATAGCTAATCTTTAAAAATTTGACATACAGACTACATACAAAAACAAAGCTCTGACAAACGATGCCACAGGTTTATTTTAAGACTGTTATCAATTTTTCAAAAGAATCTCTGGAAGTTTCATTTCCCTGAAAAAAATGTGACTTTTCGAACTTTATTAAATTTGGTCAAATTTTGTGAATATTAATTTTTGATAAAATTGCCTTAAAAACGTTTTTAATTGCTTTCGCAAACTGAAATTAGTATAAAGTCTTTGCACAATTTAGTACTGTTCCATTGAAAAAATATTTCTTTGTCCTCAAGACACAGCAAATTGTAGGATATCCAACAATAAAAAATAAAATAAAATTTAGCTCTATGAAATCTTTGAGCTATGAAAAAATTTATCAACAGCATTTTTAAAAGGTCTCCACAATAGCGTGACTTATTTTTAGAAAATCAGATCAATAGCTTCACTTTATTTTCAAACATTCTAAATCTATCATAACTTCAGAAATTAAAAAAAAATTTTTTGCACTCCGTAGAACTTTATACTGAAGCCAAAGTGCAAGTATGGTTTAAAATAAGTCCAACAGAAGAAAAAAAAAAAGAAGAAAAGAAGAGCTATAAATTCATTAAATCTTGAGAACAAATAGATTTCTAACAAAATAAAAAGCATAGTAATTTATTTCTAAAGGAGTTAAATATAAATTCTGAAAATACTGATTGGACCCTTGAATTTTTAAAGTATAAAAAAAAACTATGAAAACTGTATAAAGATTAAAATTTTATAAAAATAGCAAAATTTCAATTTTGAGATGAATAAACTAAACTTTGAAACTGAATTTTGCTGAAAATTGAATCTTTGCCTAAAAAAGAGTTTCTGCTTCAAACCACCTAAATAGTGTATCGACGTTGTGCTGTAAAGAATTTTCACTAAACTTAATATCTCAATATTTGGTTTCTTAAATCTAAAGAGACGGGTCTTAAAAACTTATTCCTGGAAATAGGTTTGCCTTTAAAAAAATCTTACATGTCTTGGAAAAATAGAATTTTTTTTTTTTTTTTCATGCAAACTTCAAATCTAACAAATGATATTTTGAGAAAGATTTTAGAAGAATGTAGTCTATGTTCCACTAATTCGATAAAACTGAACTTATAGGACTTTTACTAGATTTGTCTATGGCCCAAAAAAATCATACACAAAATTATTTTACTAACAATTAAACAACGAAACATGCCAAGAAAAAGGGACTTGTTTAAGAGATGTGAATATAAATTAGTACCGTATAATAAGAGTGTATGTTTTCTCCAACAGAAATTTTTCTTTGTGTTGATCAACAACTTGACTGAATAATTGCAGGTTTCCAGTTCTAACAGCTAAAATAGAAGATGAAATTATGTCAGATTCCCTTATTTGCAGGATTGTCATAGGGAATTTTATCTCTTAATGAATACAGATATATTTCAAAACCCTTCACCATCTCTGAAAATATGGATTAAATCAGAAAAATTTTAAACAATTTATTTATAAGTAACTATAGGTTATTTTAAAGTAACCAGAAGCTATTTTAAAGTAATCACAGCACAGTCTATTTTAGCTATAATACAAATAATATAACTACACCGAGATAAGTTAGGTAAAAAAAAGCTTATTCATTTTCACACATTTAATGGTTGGTACTAAAAAAATAGTACGAAATAATTTTCAAAAATTTAATAAACATAGATAACAGTTTGGCTTGTAACGGTAGAGTTGTTGCTTATGGGTCAAATGTCAAAATGTCAAATATAAAAATAATTTCATGTCTTAACCCTTTCACTTAACGTGACCCTCTGAGCAGGTCATTATTGATGCAAATATCTATCATAGATCCAGAGATATTGGCAAATGAAAAATGGCTTCCTATAAAAGAATATACATAAATATTGATAAAATTTTTGGATTAGTTACGGAAGATAGTAATCATAAAATGGAGCTGGTGAGATGTCAGAAAATGAAAGTTCACATGATTCTAATTGGGAGCATGAGAAGGAAAATATACCAGTTGATACAATTCCTGATGTAGCCTTCCATGATGATTTAGGAATCGAAAACTTTCTTCCGGCAGCAGATCTCCCTCATATACCAGAGGCTCCTCCACGATTGGAGGCTCCTCAGATTCAATTTGAAAACATAGTTACTCAATTAGATATTGAACATAGTATTAATGAGAAAGAAACTAAAGAAAGTAACAACAGTGATGAAACCGACCATGTTATCCTGTTTGAAGGTGAGCAACCAGTTGGTGTTAAGGTGCTAAAATGGGCAACAACAACAGAGGTGTAGGCAGGGAGGTGGGGGGGGATCTCAACTATTGAAAACCACATGTTTTCTGATTTTGTCTGTCTGAACCTGGGCTTCACCCAGAAGCTTGTTTTGAAGCATACCAAATATAACTTGATTATTCAGCATAGTTTATGTTTACATGGACAGACACCACATCTTATCTTAAATAATATAATTTTGATTTTGTTAAGTCTGAAATAATTTTTTTATCAAAATCTAAACACAAAATATTGTTTTCAGTTGTCAGTGAAAATCCATTATTTATACGGAAAGTCTTTTATTTTCACCTTACTCTGGCTTGATAATAGCTAAACTGCTCTTTATATAGTTTTGGTTGTTTATCACATAATATTTATTTTTAATTTTCCCATTAAACAGCTGCTTTTTGAAGCATGCTAACAGTAATTTTAGTTACTTGACGTCATAACTCAATTTTCAAAATTTTGTTTGTAAGATCAATATGTTAGTAAAAAAGGAACCAAATTTCATAAGAATTGGTTTATTATTTTGGTAATACAACGTTTTAAAGCAGGTAAGTCAGAAATAGCAATTTTACCTCCAGCAATATAGCGGAAAATAGCCCAAGAGTGAAAGGGTTAAATCTAATCCAATCAAAATCGTTTTTAACTTATACAACTAATAATATAAGTAATATAAGAAGACAGAACAAAACTTTATACATACAGAGATTATGTGATGCTATCATTAGAGGGTTTGGAAAAAATATTCTAAAAGCAAAATATAATTTTGAATTGAAATATGAGCATGGATATATAAAATCAATATAACTATGACAAAATCATTGATCGAACGATACCTTGAGTTAATCGGTAGTAGGGAACTAATGTCTTTTTTAAATGAGCTTCATAAAACTTTTTTCGGTCAGGAATCTCTCCAAGAAGCAATTGTACAACTACAATTAAACGATTGACCTTAAAAAATAACAAAAATAGAAAGCGACATTTAAAAAAATTTTTGATATCTATAACTCACTGCTCATTAAAACATTAGCTTTTGCTAACTGGTGGTTAGGGTGGTAGTGGAGCAGGAATGAGTTGCAAACACTATCAAATATGTTGATAATTAGCAAATCTTGCTTGAAAAATCAAACATAAAGCAGAATTTCATTGACTAAGCACTATAAACGCTCATCAAAAATTTGCCTAAAAGGTGTTTACATATTTCGTTACTTTTTGTCAGTTAAAGTTGTTCAATTACCCTGTTTACCTATCTAAAAACCTTCCACGCATAAAGTTTTCAAAAAAAATTTAGATCTAGAGAAAATCACAACATCAATGCTATAACTTATATCATACTTTATCCTAAAAAGTCTTTTTCATAAATATAGGACTAGGCTGATTTCATTATTTGGATGTCCTTCCCGTCAATAAACCACAGATAGTAACAAAATTTTGCAATCAGTTTAACCAATAAACATATTAATGCACATAATCCACGCCAATCCCTATAATTAGCAAATTTCATATTCAAAAATTTACCCACGCAATTTTTAGTCCAAAAAAATATTTATCACTAAAATTATCTTACAATATTTCCTTAATTCGCTTTAATTTAAAACAAGATGAACAAGAAGAAACCACTAATACTTTTTACCTAAACTTTATAAATTTTTTTTTTAATAATAACTAAAATATTTAAAACACCTACATGCTGCTTAAAACCAATTGCTACTTGTTGAGGAGCTTTACGAATAGCATTCACTAAATTTTTATGTGATTCTGAATAATCGAGTTGAATTGCCTTGATTAGCCCTAAATAACAAAAAATAAATGTAAAATGAAAAATATCAAATTTCGATAAAATTTAAAAAGCCAGGTGGTTAGAAAATCCTTCTTCACTTTTTAACAAGTTTATGTTCGCAAAAAATTTACTATTTTGCGACAGTTTGTCAGCAGTGCTTATCAATGACCGGTCAACAATCGTCTTTGATCACAAATTGTTTATTCTACATGATCAACTTGACCGGACACTTTTTCTTACATTAAACATTAAAAAAAATATATGTTTAAAATGTTGTCATCTTGGAATATAATTTGATTTTTGTTTTTAAAAGTTGCAATTTAACTAAATTATGTTAAAATGTGGTTAACGTTATACAGTTGTTTTAGATAAACTGGAAAAACTGACATTAAACAAATTTACCGGAAAAAAAGGATAAAATCCTTAGATAGTAAAAAAAGTAGGTAGATATAATGCAAGTCTAACAGCTGAAATAATTTTTTCATAATTAGTCAATCGATACTAAGCATAAATTTAATAACAAAATCCAAAGTGTAAAAACAGCTTAAAAAGTAAAATCAGTAAGAAAAAAAAATTGTCTTAGAGAAAATTATGACAGCTAAAATTTTGAAATGACCAGTTGTTTTTTTTTTTGCCTAAGCACAGTGACTAGCCATAGTAAAAAAGTTATTTCCACATCTAGTTAGTGAAACGCAGAAATTTAATCAAACAAGCATTAAAAAATTAAGCACAATAGAATTAAAATTTTAAAAGCAGTCAAAAATATTTAAAGGTGTTTTTTTTGGATATTCACCATCAAAAAAATAATTTTTCTTTAAAACTGTTTTATGCTCTTCTGTTGAATATTCAGAACACTCATACAAGGAGAGTCAAAATTTTAAAAATAACCAAAATACCATCAAAAACCTGAAACCTGAGTAATGTGATTTTCAAACTCTAAATTCAAGTATGTTTGGGTAAAATATGCCTTTTATGCCTATAATTTATAAAAAATTGAAAAAAAAAAAAAGTAATGATCAAGTTTTCTTAAGCTTTATAAAACAATTCAAAAAAACTTGATTAAAAATTTCTGTGGAAAAGGTGTTAAAGACAAATGAATAGACCATAAATGTCTTTAATATTTGAAATAACAATGCAAACAAATAGTACAACTCACCTAAGTAGTACAAGTACCTTGCCCAATCATTGTTGGACGCATGCTCAGGAAAAACTGATTTTGATACTAATTTATCAGCCTAAATGAAAATAAAGATATTAAAACAGATAGGTCACATGTACTAAAAATTATTTAGGAAAAATTGGAGACATATATATATACACATTTGGCTAGTGTTAAACAGTCCAATAATAATTCAAAATTTTCAAATTATATTTGCAAGAAAGTATATATATATATAAGGTCACTGTTGGTCTATGTTAGGCCTTGGTTGACACACTTGAATTAATTTCCAATCTATTTTTTGAATAAAAATATTTGTTATCGAAACAAACTACAAGAAAACAATGGGTTTCAACATGTTACCATAACAAACTACAAGAAAAAAATGGGTTTCAACAAGTTACCATAACAAACTACAAGAAAACAATGGGTTTCAACATGTTACCATAACAAACTACAAG
>JAUZNK010080133.1:0-29801 GCA_035046665.1 Euphysa ruthae | reverse complement strand
AATGAGAATGAAGATAAATTGCAAAGAGAGGTAAACAATAGTTTATTTTTTATAGTTGCGATCCTCCATTTCCTTTTGTTTAGTTTTTGAAGTGATCATAAAGTGTTAAAGCTTCACTTCTACTTATGTTAGAGAACCCATTTTGAGTGTAAATTAAATTTGGTAAGTTCAATCATTTTCCTATTCTTCCGAGCTGGAGAAAACTATTCTTCCTGGAGAAAGTTCCTTTGAAAATTAGCGTTTTGGTAAAAAATTGCGAGAAATTTTTTTCAACTTAAAAAAATATATATTCATATTTATGATCTCAGTAGTGTAGGTGATTAACATTTTTCAAAATTTTGGTTCTCGACGCTCTTAAATTAATTTGTTAAGAACTATTATTAATTTTTCATGCTCTTCAGCCATGTATTGAATTTTGATTTTCTTAGCAGAACTGTAAGAGTACATTTGTTATCTAAAAATCGAAAATTAGGATAAATTGTTAAGTAATATGATTACCGGTTTGTTTTTTTTATAGATTCTTATGGTACATAAAGATAACAGGTAAATAATTTATTTTGGTATATAACGGGATAATTTTTGATTGACAAACTTTTATGGTTTTTTGGTTTTTTTTTTAGAAAATGTTATTTTGCTAAATTATTTTTTACTTTAATGCATTAAAGAGGTATTTTCTCGCCTTGTACTCAAAGGATGATTTTAGGTGGAAATTTGAACTTCACCAATCAATGCCTTAAGGCATGGTTATTGCTCCTTAGGAGAATCAGCGAAACAATCTAGTACCTGACAAGAGATTCCATCTCATTTCAGGTTAAACTTCTTAGGAGTGAGTTGAAACGGTGTGTTACTGTAACCATTCACTGTCCGTCTATCCAGACTTTCTATAATTATTGATTAGTTTTTTCTGAAATTTCTTAGAAAACAAACACTTTATTATTTATACTTATTTATTTATTGGAGGAAATTAGCCTATGTGGGCACTCGCTAAAAATTCTCATTCCAGGTGTCCATATCATTACAAGCATTACTAATTTGTTTTAAAGTAAAAGTTATATTGAAAATTTTGTATGATGTTTTAAAATACTATGCCACATTGTTTTGCTTTTTCTTTTTTTTTTTTTAGCCATTTTATGAATTTTAAACAGCTTAGATTAAAACTCATTTGAAATAAAAATGTTTTGAATTTTTTTTTTTTTAGAATTTAATTTCTGATTCTGCTTAAATTATGTATTATGTTAGAGGAAAATATTATGTTTTTTCTTAAAAAGCCATCTTCCATTGATGCCATAAAATTCAACACACTAGAAAATATTATTTGTGATTACTTCAAAAATGTTTTCAGGCTTAAAAAGGTTCTTTAAAATTGATGTCCTTATTACGAAGAGCTTATGTAGTTATGTCAGGAAATCATGTTGACGCGTGAATTGTTTTTTAGATATTTATCAGGTTAAAATCCTATTTAATTTGTTTTCTTTTTTTTTTACATGGGAGTCTATTAGCCAATAACTGCTTGTTTTTATTGAAATAATTAGTTACCTATCTCAAGATTAAATCAGTAATAATGATGAAGCTGGTGATAAGTTTCTCTTTGGCGCTTAATGTAAAACAAAACTATTTATAGGGATACTTTATCTTAAAGTTCAACATGACTTTAAAACATTATTACACTTTACTTATACTTAATTTGGTGAATAAAACTTTGATAGGTGATTATAACATTTGTTTAGATACAAAGAAATGTCAGCCGCAGCTGCAGAGAAAGCTTATATTCAAGTTTGTCAACAAATTGAACAATTTGGTTGTGAAGCTTATCATGGAAAGGTACATTAATCTCAGTAATGTAGGCTCTTCTCTATTTTTACATTTCATGGAAGTTAAGTTTTGTTTAATGAAAGATAAACGACCACGCGGACAAGTATTGATATTTATCATCGGCCTGTCTGATATTTTTTTTTCGTACTTTCATATAGAATTCTTCTATTTAAATGTATTCCATTTTGTGTTTAGCAAGGTAATTCCACAATGCTGCAGACTTTTCTTTTGGTATTTTATTGTATATTAAATTTTCAAGTATATTCCCAAAATTTTTTCATTTGGCATGGTTAACGAGTTAAAGGGGGGGGGGGATTGTATTATTCCCGGAACCCCAAACCAACTTCCCATCAGTCTTTTATGTTTGCCCGAATGTTACTTTGGACCAGTATAAACAAGACGCCAAGGCTCCACTTTATTTTCAAAAAGTCATATTAAAAAGTCAATTTAGATAATGAAGTGCTTGTGGTTTTAAATCATGTTTATATTTTGTGCATTTGTAATGCTCTGCTTCCATATACCAATAAATCACCCAAAACAAAATTTGAATTCATTGATATTAAAATTATTAAATATTTTTAAAGTTTTACTATATCTTGCATAAGTTTAACAAAATAATATTTTTCTCGCGTCATATTTTTTTAAAACATATATTTTTATAATGCAGATAATAAAATTTTTTCATTTGTAGCTTAAAGTTAACCTTTGTGTTCTTGGAAGAGTTGCATAATAGTTTTATAATTTGATAATTCTGTTGTTTGAAAATATGTTTTTTTTTCAAATAAACAAAACTTTTCCAGCGATCATTTTAATATATAAAAATGGCCATTAAACTTTTTTATAAAGAATTGATAAACCTGTAATTCGTGTTTGCGTCTTATTTTTTTAACATATTTTTTTATTTAATAAGATTTTCATATCTAGAATTAATATTGCATTTCTTTGATCAGTTTTTTCATGTAAAATACATCAAACATTGATATCTTTAAATAACGTTTTTAATGGAATATATTTACAGATTTTTTTATATTTGTGGTTTACTATCATTTGTCGTAACCTTGGATATGCATTAAATATGCGTAATTATAAATTTCTCAAATTATTTAATCAAAGGAAAAGCGTTTAGGGTGTTATGTTATTTATTTAAATTACCTCCTCCTTTTTATACCAGTTTTTATGTGAGGTGATCTTTTGCATTTATTCTAACTTTTTTACTGAAGAAAAATATTATGATTTTCCATCAATCTATTAGTTATTCTTTAAGTAAAATAAACACACTTTTATTCCACCCCTATGGTGTAGTAAACAAAAAAAAAAAATATGCATCTCAATAAGATTATAAAAAATTATTTATAATTTTTACGCCTATTTTTTAAACTTTAAAAAAATTTTTTTCATCACCTTGCCTGTGGTATCTACAACACAAGCAAATTTATTTGCGTGCCTGCACGAGTGCAATCATGTTGGTCTCTTTGAGAGGACTAAGTAAGGTAGTTTAACGAAGCAGAAAATTTTATAACCAAGGAATTCTCTTTATTCATTGTTCACTATTTTTGTCTTGGAATATTTTATGAAAAGGATATTATTTGGTTTATCTCTTTGCTTTTTATCCTTGAGGGTCCTATAAGCTGAGAGGTTCCTTTAAATCCACCTTTTTCATTTTTATTTGAAGATTTTGAAAATTAAAATTTGTTTTATTCAAGCAAAAAATTAAGACTATATTTAAAAAAAAAAGAAAAATGAAATAAACTAAGAAAGCGGCAATATTTCCAGGATCTTTGCTTTTTAATATTTATTTTGCAAGGTCCAGTAACATTTTTATTTCTGAGGGAGGGAAACTTTATATGTAAATTAGAAACTCTTAACTAATAAATTTTTATTGTATACTGTATTCAGTTTCATATAATAAAATAAATTTTAAGAATTTGCCCCCAACCTTCTTTTGAAAGAATGTGGGGTGGTTTTGACAGAATGCAGGTGGTTTTGTAATAAGCTGAAGTTTTTTTAAAAAGGAAATGTGCTGCTATGTTCTGCATCAAAAACGATTACCTTACTCAGTCAATAAATTTGTGTGTTAAGAAATCTTTTAGCTAAGAAAATATATATACAGATTAATTTTAATATTACATACATGTTTTTTGAGTTTTATACAATTCAGCCATAAAAAAAAGAGTAAAAAGAAACGAAACAAAATACTTTTAAGGTATCAATTTAATTTGTTTTGTGCTAAAAATAATAATTATAAATTATTGAAATATTTGATTTCTTGCAGCAGCCACGATAAAAGGGCTGCCATTTTTTACTTTCTATACAAAAGTTTTCATAGCTCATAAACATGCTTCATAATCAAATCAAATAGATAAATTGGCTTTTAATAATCATAGATTTATAAAATAAAAATTAAGGCTATGTACAAAAGTGCGAAGAAGGAGAAAAAAGAAAAGGAAAAAATAAATTAGTAATCTTACCTGATGTTTTGTTACAGTGTTGGTATCATTACTAAAAACAGCAAATGTTTTGCAATAATCTGGTTCTTAGCAAAAACTTTAAACCATATAAAGATTACTGGTTCTCCTTTCTTTTTCCAAATTTTATGAAATCAGTTAAATTTCATTTCAAAAATGTACTAAGCTAAATTGAAATGAATTTGAATATTACACAATGACAGATAGAAAGGCTTCTTTAGTCATGATCCCTAACGATATCAAGGAGTATAATAGGTGAATGATTTATGTCAAAGCTTGATATGATTATTAGTTCTTGTTGAGTAGGAAAGTAGTGTCTGTTTGGAATTATGTTGAACATTTAGGATAAAGATGGCAACCCTGTTATAATATCTACTCGATATAATGGTATAAAGGTTACCTATACAAACAAACAACGACCAGTTCAGTTATTTAAGTGAGTATTTCATTTTTTTTTTTTAATTATTTTCATATAAAGAGTGTTTAAAAAATGTTTGTAATCGGAACCTAGATATTTTGAGCATTTAGTAATACTTAAGGTGTTTTACTGTGTGTTTCAACCTAAATAAGTTTTGTTTTTATTTGGCTGTTCTTTCTATATTCTCTTTTAACATAACTTTTTTATAAAAGAACTATTCAGTATTTTTGTACTTAAAATTAATGTTGGACAATAAATTGAGAAAATATTTAGTAAATTATCGTTGTTCTGAAGCAATAGTTTGTACATAAATATTTTGGTTTTTCTAGTTGGGAAGATATTTTTAACATGGCATTTAATCGACAAAATTTTGTTGTTCAGAGTTCAAAAACTGGAGAAAGTTTAAACATTGACATGGTAAGAAAGTTTTGCCCATATTTGGAGATGTTTTCATATACCTATCTGAAATGTTGACTTTTAATGTAAAATAAATTTATCACATACAAATTGAAAGCTTGAAAAAAAATTTTTTTAATGATGTGCATGGGAGCTAGGTAGCTTTTTTCCAATGAACTTCTATAATTTAAATATAACAGAAGTTATAGCAAAGTCTAAAGGAGGGTTTAATTTTTTTTCCTGGATTTTGCCTCTGGAACATTAAAAATATATAGCATGAACTTATTAAATTGTTTTTCATCATTTAAAAAAAATATGTTTCTCTGTAATGCCATGCTAGGGAAAAATCATTGCGACTAACAATATAAACTTTGAAGTTTAAATATTTATGAAAATGTCAATAATCAAGTTTTTTCTGAGTCTGTTCATCATTTTTTTTTATTTTCAAATTCACACGAAATTTAAGGCCTGATATAACCACCTTTTTAAAGCTGAAATTTGTATTTTGGGTTATTTGTTACAAGATTTTCTTTCTTGGCTATTTTAGGGTGAATCAAATGATGCAAAATATTTTTGGAAGATTTGCATTAATCAACATCAGTTCTTTCGAATGTCTCATAAAACTGTTACTAAGACTGCTTTCAGGTAAAAAAAATTATGAAAATGTTTGAACATTTATGCTTTGATACCTTTTGAAATTACCTGAAATGAAATGAAAGTGATTGCAAAGAAAATGATGATGAAGAGATTTGTGACTGAAGTAAAATTTAATTGCGTTAAGTGTTTATTTTCTATTGTTCTTAACAACATAAGCACTCAATGACATGCTTGTCAAAGTTTCAAAATTTTGTATCCTGCTGTTCAAGAAATATTTAAACACAGGATTTAGATAACATACTTACACACTTTTACAGTTTTAATAACAAAATATTTTCATTAGTTGATAGCAATAGTAACAAAAGTGCTATATTTTTTTCTCGATATGTGTTTTTTAAGCTTATTTAAGTTATTTGATCTGTTCTGAATTAACAGAATCATCAGAATTCTAGGGTCTTTCAAATATTTATAGATAAACTTTTATAATGGTGTAATACCTAGAAACAAATAGAATATGAAATGAAATAAATTTTATGACTTGTAATAATTAAAACTAAAATAGTATAAATCTTCTGCTACTCTAAATAGAATGAGGTTCTTAAGTAAACAATGCACAATCTAAAATAGGTTTTTGATAGCAATTTTTTTTTTTTTTTTTTTGCAAAACGAAAAAAAAAACCAATGGAATTTTAATAATTGGAGTGGCAATTTTTTATAATGAACTTATTGTTTATTTTTGCAAGCTAAAAGTCATATTGTTGTGAAATTATACTATAGCCTGATTTTTATCCTGATATACTCTTACTTTATTTTTAGAACACAGCAAGAAATTAGCACTGATGCTGACTTACTAATTAAGTAGGTATATTTGCATCGTCTCTTCATGTAGTTGTTCTTAATGCTGACCATCACAAAATTTATTAAATAAATACTCGGAATTGTATTGTAGTTTGAAATGCTTACCAAGAAGATATAGATAGAATTCATGGTTTTACGCAAAAATTTAATCAAAAAACTTTTTACTTAAAACTTGGTTTGGAAATTCATAGTTGTGTCTTTATGTCTTTATACGTTACAACTGCAAGCAAAATTCTTCTTTTAAAGAATGGTTTTGCTAGAATTTTTTGGATATTCATTTTGTTTTCTGAATTATTTATACTTTCTGCCAATGTGTTATTAAAACAATCTTACACTATAACATCAAGATTGAAAATGATTTTTATAGTAATTTTTCGAAATTAAATACATCTTGATTCAATACCTGGAAATTTATAGTTATTTTTTGGTTCCTTTATTATGCTATAAGATATACAGGAATTAAATAGATCTAGTACAAAATTTCATTGAGATCTTATTGGTATATTTGATGTTTAAAGTATTTTACTTTTGATTTAGGCTTCAGCAGTCTCCAGTCTTCAAGCGACGCCTTACTTTAACCAATAAAAAAGCAAGAGAGGTAAATTTTAATTGAAAATATAATTTGGAGCGTAAGTAATTAAAACCAAGCTATTCATCATAATTTAAACTCAATTAGAACGTTATATTATCCTTCATGAAAAATATAAAAAATCTTGAAGTTATATTTTGAAATAAATGAATGATAATTTTTTATGTGTTTGTGAGAGATAAACCTGATAACAAGCTGAATAGGTTGTGTGAACGATCTTGAGTCTGTTATTTTTGGGAGAAGAATCTTGTTTTAAAATTCTTTATTATTTGGAAATGTTATTACCAATATAAATAAAATGATCCTTCATAATTATTGGTCTCAAAAGGAATTAAAAATAATACTTTTATTTAATTTATATTTTCTGCTACAAAATTTACAGTGTAAATAAAAACGTCAATAATTTTTTATAAAGATATATCTAAAAATAATTTTTTAAAATTGTTCTTATTTACCTAACTGTATAATTTCAGTCAAAGCATGGAAACCTAGCAGAATACCATTAGGGTCTTATCATCGAGAACTGATAAACTGCCTGACTTTGCTTTTGAGACTATTGGATAAACACTGCTATGTCTTTACCAAAACATAAAAACTTTAAAAGAACGATTTAAAATCACAAGAAGAAAAAATGTATGTCTTAAATTTCTTCTTAAAAAGAGAAAGTTTTTTTTGTTTCAGAGAGATTAGGGCTACTAAGAAAAATTTTATTCCACAGATGAGGGCCACAAAATGATATAGAAAATTCTTCGTACTTTGTATTAATCGATGGTTCTACTAATAAATAATGTCCTAGAATATATTTGTTTGCTGGTTTTAATGTAAGTTGTGTTTACATTTGAACATAAAAGTAAGAGTTTGAAAGATGTTAAGTTCTTATACATTTAGAATGTTCATTTCATTAAACAGAGGTTTTGAGTGAGTGGAGCGGTTTTAATAATTGTTCAAACGAACAGCGTGTTTTTGATGACGATACACATTTTCTAGTTGTGATTTATGAGTGCTGGCCCAGGCTATGCTGCCATAATTTAATTTAAATAACTGTGTACAAATGCCGAATAACTTCTAATTAAATAGCTTCTTATTAAATTGGGTAAAATTAATCCTGCAATTCACAGTCACATGATTTTAAGTTAGAATCTAATTTTGTTTTTAATTACTGTGTTGTAAGAAATATAAAAATTAGCTATAGGTGGATAAAACATAAGAACTAGTATACAATGATCAGGAAGAAAATTTTTTTTTTTATAAACATAGCTATGATATAGTTAAATAACAAGGCCAAAATTATAGTTAAAGCTAATTGGCATAAGAGCGCAAGATTCTCGTTAGGACCATATACATTTTCTTGGTGTTTTGAAACAAATATAGCCATACAGTTTCATGGCCAACACCATTGCCTTTGTGAAATAATAATATAAAATTTATTGAAGTTTAGCCTTATAGGATTTTGGAGAGAAAACAACTCACCATGTTTAAAGGAGTATCATGTTTAAGTAATCAACTCTACACCAAGTACATACTGTAAAGTAGCAGATACATACTGTATATAATCGTTTTTAAAATGTTAGCGTAAAAGTCTTTAAGAAATTTTTAGAGATTAATATTATAAATCTTGAGATGCACATTTTCTATCAGGGGCTCGACTTCAATGGTCTTCGAAAAAACTATCAAGTAACTAAACCATCTATAGTATATAATTATTATGGTAGGTCCATACAAAATGGTATAGTGTAAAAACATTTTATTCATGTATTTTTATAAAGAAGACTGTTAATCACTACTGAGAATTTATCTGCTGACTAAATGTATCGGTAGGGAAAGGATAAACATTGCAGGGTGAAAAATCAGTGAGCATTGTCATGATATAGAGGAAGAACAAATTGAATCTAATCAAAAGGGTAAGTAATATAAAGATTCCAATAAGTAAGTTTATTCTGAATATTGAATACTCATATGAACCAAAAAATTTTTTTAACAGTGACCTTGGACAAATATCCTTTAGGATAGGTCGTATAAAGTCATCCCATAATTCAAGTATATCCTTATAAAACTGTTGTCTTGACGTGGTACGTAATAAAATCTAAGCGGATTTTAATGGGGGACTTCAAATATAAGTTCACTTTGTGATAGTTACATAAATTTACTAATTTATTTATCAATCATGCTTTAGATACTCTCTTACTAATAGTATGTATGATAGCTTGTTCAGTTAAGTTTTTAATTCGCTAAACTCTGTTGTTATGAGGTTTTAGGCCTGTGCTTGGCTACAAATAAGGCTAAACACCACTTGTAACAGATGAAGAGAATTGAAATTGAGGAGACACATCCTTAGGTTTCCGTAACAATTTTGTTAAAAGGTGATTGTTAATAATTTATACCGTTGAATTTAAAAAGGTGACTTCAGATTTAGAGTGTTCAATTTTGGATTGATTTGTGCTGTGGAATCCATTCATATATTGGAATATATTAACAAGTTTTTGTTCGATGTCACAGAAAAAGAAAAATAAGCTATCTAAAAAACGTTCCAAAAGAAAATCAATGGGCCATTTTTTCTAGGTTAGCTTAGGAAGGGGCCATGCGAGCTCCTTTACTAGCTGTACCTGAGATTTGGTAGTAGTTTTTACAATTATAACAAAATTTGCTGTATATGCAGTTCATATAAATTCATTCAGATTGGCAAAAATTCTAGGACATTATCCCGTAGCTATTTTTCTCTAATTTTAAACACCTTAAAATAGCACTAATACATTCATTATGAGGTATGTAACATGGTGACATAAGCTTCCGATTGGAAAAATTGTTTAGAAGGTCTTGGAGTTGTGAAAACTGAGAGATGAAATAAAATTGAATAAAATGAGTGATAAATTTCTGTTATAAAACTAGAGCCAATTATGTTTTGAGTAAAATTATTTGAGTAAATCTTAAATGTAGTTGTGCTATCGAATTGTTGTTTGCAAATCTTGGAGGTTGTTCAAACCTTGACAGACACTCGTTTTGGTTGACAAAGAGAATCATTATACTAATCTTAGCACTCGCCCAAAGTAAAGATAACATTTTATGTGTATGAAAAGATTTATGTGTGGTTTTTTTTTAACAACACCTGATATGTCAGCATCTTTCCTGATCTTCATTTTCCTAATAATATCATCTACCCACTCTGTCTTAATCTGTTCAGACTCAGTTTTAAGTAACAGCTGGTAATAACTCTTTTGAGCCAACTTGTTTTCTGTGTTAACCAAGACACCCTCAGTATTTTATATACACTTTTAACTTATAACACTCTGATTAGTTTTGCTCACTTGCTTTGTTAACTTGAGCACTTCACTACTCTGGCTACATGCACTCCTGTACAACATGGTGCCTAGCTTCTAAATAAATATTTTTATCACCACTTGACTTTAATTCTTTCCAAAGTCTTCTTTTCCCTTATACATTGTTAACTCTCACCATTCCACCACCAGGTCTGCTTATGTCTAACTGGCACTTTCGTTCACCCACAGTTACCATCATGAGTTTTTATTTATACTAGTCCAGGTATTCTCAATGTTATCAATATTTCGCTGATAATTGCAGGCAAATTTTTGGACTTTTTAACTACAGTGTCTTGCTACTTGTTTTTTTTAAACCTCCAAACATTCTGACAAGGTCTGTAATTTTTTTTAACTTCTTTAACATTCTTTACCACAATATAAATAAGAAATAACCTATGCTGGAAAACACACTCTTTGCCTATAATATCTCTCCCATCCTTCACCACTACCTTGTCTGACTTTCTAACCAGGAAATAGTATATTTGTCTGTCACAGCCACTTGGTTCATATCTTTTCAGCATACTTTGTCTCTTACTGACTGATGTGTTGCAAACCACTATGTTTGTTGCTGTTCCTAACTCAAGAAGCGATCATTCCCTTTCTATATTTTTACTCTCAAAGCAATAGCTTCTGTACACACCTGTACATACTGCATATGATTTTCCAACATGGCATTAAAGTTACCACCAACTATGAAAAGCTCTAAACTTAGATGTGACTGCTATTAACTCATAAAACTTGTACTTACCTTTCTCACTCAGTTCACATCGGGGTGCACAAACTGAAGAGATGATTATCTCATTACCTATCAAAAACTTGGTCACCATAATGCAATCATCGACACGTTTGACATCAATTTCCTTTTCTATTCACTTCTATGTACATCACAAAACAGATCTACACTCAAACGTTTAAACTACTTCACCTCTTTGTATGCCAACATTATTACTAACTATCCGTAACCTTCCATTGTTTATCTTGCGATTCAAACTAATAATTGTTATCCAAATGGTTAACAATCTAATGATGCACATGTCACCTTGGAGTTCTATCTCCATTTCCATTTCTCCATCTATATGCAGTTTGTTTTATCATTTAAATTTCTTATTGCTAATTTTAAAACTTTTTTAGCTTTGTTTTACAACTAGATACCTTTTTTAATACCAATCTTTCAAAGATAGGACGATATGTTTTTTTAAAGTGACACCATCACTGAGACATTTTTACATATGACTTACGCAATTTTCCTATATTTAAACTAAGCTATGGCGGAGGATATTTAATCTTATTGATAATAGAGGGATTAAAACAAAAAAGTAAGGAGTTCTGACAGTTGATGAAATGGGATGAAAGATTACTTTTCCAAGAAAATATTTAAAAACGTTATTATTCTGCTAATTCTTACAGAAATTTCCTTTGTAGATAAAACATACAGCTATATTTCGCTTTATGAAAGCAAAATATATTTTTACAATTTGCCATAGGCAATCTAAGTAAAAAGTTGTATTGTTTCCCATTTGATAGTTAACAAATAATTTAGATAGCTGTTTTAAAAATTTGTTATTGAGGCCCCCTCCCCCATCTCCCTCACCATGCCTCCCCCCACCCCCAACTCGAACTAACTTAGACAGTTTCTGCCCAATTTGTTTTTACTAGAAACTACACACACTACAATATTTTACTTGTTATTTGTTCACGCTAGTTTTCTGTGTATGTTTTTGGTATAAAGTGTATTTTAAAATGAGATTAAGAGAAATTTTTCTGACTGACTAAAGCTTTTTTTTGCAATTTTTTTGTCAGGGCAACCAAATCTTTTGCAGAGACTTTTTAGAAGCTTACTTTGATTACTTTTGATTATTGAGCACTATAAGTAGATTTTTAAAAACTTTTTTTTTTTTTAAGAGGCAGTTAGAAGAGCAACAACAAAGTAAAAGATGTTCCAGTTCTCCCTCAGGATCAGGTATTAATTTTTTAATATTTAAGTTATTGTGATTCAATATAATTAAGGTTTGTCTATACATTTTTATAATTTTTTTTAAGTTTATAAGAGTTATAATAAGATAATTTGCTACTAATTTACCATAATTCTCATTTTCTGTTCACTTGTTAGAGGACATTGAATGTAGACTTCAATGAAAACCATTCAATGAATATAATTTTTCTTTTGATTTGAATCATTGCAATGTATTATTGGTTTTTGTTTTGTTTATTACTTGATTCATTGAGTTGTTTTTTGTCTTAGTAAACATGTACGATGGAGGCTCACCTTTTGCTAAATATGACCCGGCTCTAGATGATATGGAGGAAACAGAGTTTTTACATCGTTATGAAGATATTAGCCAGCTTGCTCGAGAAAAAAGGTATAAATTATCTGACGGAAATAATCATACATACCTCTAAAGTGTTATTTTACAATTCACTTCGGCAATCAGCAATTCCTGACGTGATTGCCAAGGTTTTTATTAAAGCTGTTTTTTTCCTAATGTTTTGAAATTTCCACAGCAGCCGAACCATTTCTAAATCTACGGAACTGCTAAACTTTTGCGAAACAAAATTCTACAGAGAATTCAATAAAATTGGTCTCCAGTCCACTATAAGTTGTTTACCGGTCGAAAATCAACTTCAAAGTGAAAGCGCGCGACACTCAGACTCGTCCGTGACTGGGATATTTTTGTTACATCAAATTCCTGGTATTGTTTGGGGAAAAAATTGCCAAAGTAAAACTTTTTTTGCCAAGGTGATATGCGTATGACTCAGCAATCTAATACCTAATTGCGAGGGCTGAAGTTGTAATATTATTTGGTTAGAAATTAAAAGAGTTTAAAATTTTAAAACCATTATCTGCTGAAAACTTACCAAAAATGGATTTACATCTGTTGAAATTTTCTTTTGAAGCATGATATTGCAATGTTAAAACCGTCTTATTCACTTGTTTTCAAAAAATATCAATCAATAGAATTGGAGAAACATTTCAGAATAGAAAAAAACCTCACAAAGGCAAATAGATTTTGGCCCTAGTAACATTTATTTTTTAATTTCTCAAAAATTTTTCAAAATAATTTACCATATCTTGTCACACATTTGGTAATCTTACTCTGGGAAAATTTATTCAAGGGAAAATAAAGTGAGTTAAAAAAAGACAATGTCTCCCAGTAAAAGGATAGGAAAAAATGTTGTGTCGAAAAACAATTTTTGGGAAAACATTTGATTGCAGAAATTCATATATATGTAATCTGATTTTATGATATTTTAAAATGTTATATTTTGTAGAAAATGATTATTTCTGTTTTAGGTCTGGTTCAACTGTGGTAGAGTGTGGTTTTTTTTGTCAAAAACTAGCAGTTATTTAATTTTGTGTTTCATGACCATCTACAGGATATATTCTAAAACACATTAAGTGTAATATTATCACCTTGAAAACAATATCATTTCTCTTTTAAAATAAAAAGTGATTTTTAAAAGAAGAAATAAAATCATGTGTTGGAAAAAAAATACCATAAATTATTGAATAAGCCTTCTGGCTGATTTGTAAAAATGTTGTTATTGGGTGGTGGAGGCTTATCTCGAATGATGTTAGAAAAAGAGCAATTCTACAAAACTGTTAAAATATTTAATAAAAGGGTTAGTTGATTTACCAGTGCCTGAAAAGTAGGGTTTTAATTGTCAAAATTAATTTGTGAGGTGGATCTTTTTTTTTTTTTTTTTTTTTTTGAAAAATAAAGGCTTAATCAGTCATATACAGTATGTAATGTTACGTACTGTACATTATTGTTATATCAAAAATTTGGTTGTTTTTAGAGGTAGCTCGTCAACATCACAAGGCAGTGCATCTATAGCCTCTAGTGAATATAACACGTCTGATTCAGAAACTTCAGAAAGAGAATTTTGTCTTCAACCCATTGCTCCTCCATGCAATGGTGGTGACCGACCTGTTTCGCTTATATTTACTCGTTTGAGTAAGATTGCTGCTGACCATAGAGACCAACTGGTAAATAAGTATATATTGAAACCTTTTTTTTTATGATTATGTACACTGATGTTTTTTGTAATAATTTGAAAATTGGCTATGAAAATGGGCTTGTTATCCCCATCAAGACAAATACTTTTCACAAAGCATTTAACATATAGGAATATGGTCAAAGTCACCAAATCAATTTTGGGTTTTTATGGGGAGATTTTTCCAACCCTCACCTCGTGAAATAGAAATATGACTTTTTGCTCAAAAGATATGAATAGATATTCTATGATCCTTACGCAATTTAATTTTTTGAGGTATAGTTTCATTATGTACAATTTTTTTTTCAAAATTCATGTATTACCAGACAGTTTCATGTTGGTATGTGTTTTATCCAATGTTTTCCTACCGAGTGTTTGTTATAAAAAATTTTCTGCTATTGATATTATTGTCTCTTTTTTTTATTGGTGTATTATCAAGTCCTCTGTTATTACTATCTGTGTGTCTTAAAAGCAATTTCCAATCAATATTCAATAAATTTATTTAGCTAAAACATATTGAACAACTAACGGAAGATAACAAACTAGAAGAAGAATTCAAACAAGTTTTTATGAAGAAATCAGTAAGTTTAACTTTAAAACAGGTTTTCAGTATTAAATTTATTCTCATAACCCACTAGTAACACCAAGCCTGAGAGAAGAATGAGCTTAGAGGGTAAATATTAATGGCATCAAAAATGTTAATTGAGCCACTTGGAACAGTGGAAGAGGATAAATGGCAAGAAAGTCTGGAGATGAGATATTTCTGGGAGCAAAGCCAAAGGGTAGGCAGGAAAGACAGATTTGCAGCAAAAAAATTGAATTTAGACCTAACACAGAAAATGGAAAATGGCTATTAATATACTCTTTCTAACAAATATTAGGGTGGAAAACTTAAATTTTTTTAAGGTAAGAATGATTATGATTATCCAATTATTTTGAAGAGTTTGAAATCAATATACGGCTTACATAAGCGAAATGATTCCTGGTGGCAAGGAAACTCTTTTTGTTATTATTTTTTTTTTTTTTTTAATATTTGTAGGTATATTTTGGTATATGTTTTTGTTGGTATATTTTGGCATATGTATTTGTTGGTATATTGCATGCCAATTTTAGATTTTTCGTTGAATTATTGTAACATATGAAGCATTTTTTTTTCATTACCATAAACTCCATAAAAATTGAAAGAAAATTATTTTAGTTTTAAACTTAAACTAAATTCAAATTTTCAGTCTGGTTTTTGCTCGCTTTCACTTTAAAGGCGACCAATTTTATTGAATTCTCTGTAAAAAAAATTTTCGAGAAAGTTCTGCAGTTCCGTAGATTTAGAAATGGTTCGGCTGCTGTGGAAGTTTAAAAAACATTGCGGAGAAAAAAATGCTTGACAAAAAAAGTAGAGTAAACTAAGTAAAGTAATTAAAATATGTAAAGTAAGTAAACTAAGTAAAATAAAATAAAGTAAGTAAAGTAAAGTAAGTAGAGTAAGTAAAGTAAGGAGAGTAAGTAAAGTAAAATAAGTGAAATAATTAAAGTAGTTAAAGTAAAGTAGCTAAAGTAAAGTAAAGTAGAGTAAAGTAAGTAACATAAGTAAAGTAAGTAGTGTAAAGTAAGTAAAGTAAAGTAAGAAAAGTAAAATGAAATAAAGTAAAGTATGTAAAGTATGTAAGGTATATGACATTATTTCCACATTGTGATCCCTCGATACGATACATAAAAAAAAATTTTTTAACCTTATCAAGTGAACTCAGAAATAATTCTTTAATTTCACGCTTAAAAGTGTTGTAGTTTGTATATTTCTTAACATTATTAGGTGGCGAGTTTCAAATTTAGGGACCTTTCCATGACAGAAAATTTTTGTCAATATTTGTTCTACGTAGAGGACCATAAAATTTCAAATTACTGTATTGCAATGGAATTAGATAGTTTGAATATTTCAGATATGTAGTTAAAGTTGACACAGAATTTGAAATAAGCTATTGACTAACTCTCATTTCAACAGGAAACTATTTAATCTCTTTGAACTCATCAGTGCCATTATGGAATCTATTATTTAAGTCAAGATAGAAATGAATACACTTATTTTGATAAGTTTTTAATTGGATTTTTATTGATTTGTTTAAACCTAAATACCAGGCCGATCAATGCGGTGGATAGAGTGCGTCTTAGATAAGGTGTCTTAGAAAGATCTTTTTCTATATAAAAATTTTGGCTTGGAATTAGTTTTATTTAAAACATGCTGCACCATCATTTTGCCATTTAAAGTTGGGTCTAATATGCAACCCACGTTCTTGACAGATGTATGTGGATTATTTGATGTACTTCTATAGTTGATAACAAGATCACTCACAGTTTTAGCTTTAGTTTTACTAGAAAATGACAGAATATAACAGAAGTTATAATCAATAGTGTATAGAGAGATTTTTCGCTTAAAAATGTCCGGTCTATAGCTTATACATTAGAATTTTATCAATGGCACACAAAGGGTTAATATTCTGTTTTTAAATCATAACGTCATTTTACGTTCATTTTCTTTTTCAAAAAGATTTATAATATTGATATTTTTTATATTCATTGTTGTTTAGAGTTGCACAACAAACATTGCTGCTGATAACATAACTAGAAATCGTAATATTAATGTTCTGCCATATGATGTAAGTATATATGTTTTGATCCAAGGTGTTCTTTGATCATATTTTTAAAGAAATTGATGCATTGTTGGTAGATGTGACTAATTTATGAATGTCAATTATACTTCTAAGCTTTTAATTTTGCGTTGGCTTTCATTATGTTGCCACTAAGATATGAAAACCTTCCCAAATTATAACAATTAGGTTTGTTCAATATTTATGCTGCACTTTTGTCTTCCCAATCAGGTTCGAAATATGAAGCAAAGAAGTATTACCAGTCACTAACTTTTGCTTAAATATGGACTCTCACACAAGTTTTTATGTGTTTTTTGAAGATAATTATAAAGCCAGTTTTCTTCTCTTTTTTATGAGTTTTTAAAATTTTTATTATGATTAAATACATTTTAAAATGTATAAAGCTGTTTCCATTCCTATTGATATGATTGATGTAATTAGATTTCACCGAAAACACACATCATTTATTGGAGAAATATGTGCCTTGTATTATTTTTTCTTAATATTGTGTCATAAAAAAACTAATTAAAATGCTTTTATTAAAAAAGAAGAGTGATTGAGTGATCAATGTTTTATTTCATGTAATAGATTTCAAAGCAGGGTTTGATGCCAACATCAAAAACATTATTGACTTTGTCATGTGGTTTGCCTTGACCCTTAAGAAAATGGTTTGTTGCATCAAATGTTACATGATTTTTTTCACCAAATTTGTAAGATGTTTTAATTGTGTTTTCACTCAACATATCCCAAATTATAAAGTAAAATCTGTAAATGTTTTGGAACTTTTTTTTATAACTCTTTTCCTTGCTCCGTTGCATTATCAAGTTTTTATCATTCAACAAAATCAAAGGTCTGGTAATAGCTGGTTGGAAGTATTGATGTTAAGTTATGGATGGTCACACCATAATCTTTATTATACAGGCCAACCATCACAGAAAAAATCTTTTGTATAAGTGATATGTAAATTTTTTTAATTTGTTAATTTTCTGTAAAAATGTCGCAATTTGCCTAGGTTCCATGCGATTATTGTTAAAAATTAAGTTATTTATAATTCATGACTTTTTAATATCTAAATTTTAAAATTAAGGTACGAGCTGGGATTTAAATAATTTTCTTTTATAATCATTCTATTTCAAAAAAAAAAAAAAAAAAATGAAAAGAGCTTTAAAAAATCAAAATCTGATTTCTCATTTCAAGACTGAAAGAGCTTTTCATTAGATCTAAAGTCATATAGAAGTCGTAGTCTGAAATCATTATACTGTAAATTTTATAGAAATTAGAATTTCTTTTCTTTACATTCATACATGAAACATAGAACTTTGTATTTATTAGTTTAATAAACATTAATTGCTCTGATATCATTGAAAAGCAGTATGGTATCATGGAGTCATTTAGAGATCATTGATGCATCATTTTTTATCACTTAAATCTTCCAGCCACATCTAGCTTCGTCATGGCTCATATTTTTATATAAACGAAATGGTTAGCAATCTTCAGCCGCCTATATGGATCAGCTCAAAAAAGACTAGAAATCTGGGTATTTACACCACATAATTTTTAAAATTCTGGTCTGGAATCTTTTGCAAATAGCGACATCGCACTGTGCTCTATGAAAAGTTTTAATGAGAAAGATGTGATTGGTGAATCGTTTATTTGAACAGTTCTTTTTAGAAAATATCTGGAAAATAAATATTCAAAAATAGTGTAAAAATTAGTTCATGTATAGTTATAAAGATATGGTAGCGCAATTTGAATTAATACCATTTATTAATTTACATTTTCTGTAAATATTCTATTTTGATGTTTAGTTTGATTTAGTGTTAATTAGATATATTTGCCTTTTATTTGAGTGTTTAATAAAAAAAAAAAAAAATTAATAAATAAAAATGTTAAAAATAAATCTATGAAGTTTATTTCATTTTAAACTGAAAACAAACTATTTACTTATTAAAACTGAAAATTTAAATGTTTTTCTCCTCAAAAGTTTTATTGTAGAGATTCTAGTTGTGGACTCCAAAAAAAAAAAAAAAAAAAAATGTCCTAATCTTTGTACCCAGATAGCTCAGTCTTGTAAAACATCTGATTCCCAACTACAAGATCATGAGTTCAAATCCAGGTATTGCCCACCCAACGTATGGGTAGCACTTTGGTGCGGTAAGTTTGAAGTTTTAACTTCTCTTTTGCTTCCTGCATAGAAGTGGTTTCAAGCTTCGCAGGAAGTGACTTATTTAAAAAAAATAAATAATCCTTTTTCCAACATTTTAACATTAAAACTTTTTTTACATGTTTTTTTTTTTTTTGTTATTATTATCGATCAGTAATAAATCATATCAGAAAATCTTACATGTTTGTGAAGACTTTTCTTCAGATTATCTAAAGGGCATTTTATCAATGTTTTTTTTTTTTATATCTTACAATTAAAAGCTAAAAACAATATTTTTTATAATAACTTAGTTTGAATGTTATAAATATTATTAATTTGTGCATTTTAAAATAGATCTTTTAGCAAAGGCCTGCTTCTTTTTCATGATGTTATTACAATACATATTCTACATGCATGTGAATAAATAATCAATAACGATAATTATATGACCATTTGTCAATATTTATTATTTTATAGGATAACAGAGTTAAGTTAGATCCAAACAATAATATTGACGATACTTCATATATAAATGCCAGTCCTATTAAAGTAAGTTTTTATTTCTACTTATTCAATTACTTAGTCTTCTTGTTAGAATTGCCATGAAACATTTTTGAAATGTTGTAACGAGATTGTTTGGCCGAGCAGTTAACACTTTGTTTTGGTACTGAGGTGCGAGTTTGATCCCCCTTAGAGACCAATGATTTTCTTTACCGTAAGCTCAAATCGGAGCTCTAAATACACTAGGACCAAACCCGTGGGCTCTTCTGGAAATATAGCTTGCTATTTGTTGGACCTCACATTAAATGTAAATATTTAATATTTAATTATTTTGTTACTTACAAAACACAAGTAAGGAAAAGTTCTTGATGATTTTCCAAAATCTTTAAAAGAACTATTCAGATGAAAAATAAGTAGTAGTCGTTGTATTCAAATGGAGAATTATTTATAAATTTGATATCGAAGTTGTTAAAAATACAGCAAACATTAGCTGAAGGTCAGTTGTTTTGAATTTTTAGATCTTTAAAGCCAAAGACTATTTGTTTGCCAATTTTTCTTTGGAGGCTTTTATTTTTGTGAAGATGTGCAGGCCCCAAATTTGATCAAATGTAGTCTGAAAATTTTTGGATTTGCAGAAGAATTTATGTCTAAAACTGTTATGATTCTAAGAGATAGTTTTTACTTGCTAGATATTTTGAAACTCTGCTAGAATATTGTCTGATATTATAAAATATTATTTCTGATAACTTAGGTATGTCTGGCATTTATTGAACCCTAAGCTGTTCAAATTTTTAGTTTTTTTATTTTTTTGCTGTGATTTCTAACTATTTTTAGCCTGATTTATGAATTTTTGAAATTCATGAAACTTATGAAGATTTTAGAAAATAATATTTCTGTTGTTTTGGCATGCCATCCTATCTAAAAGACAGACCCCTATATGGACCAAAATTTGCCTTGATAAAATTATGGAAATAATGGGTTTTAGATATTGTTAAAGAAAATTCTAGATGTCCATTATTAGTTATTACCAAGGATTTTTTTTTTTGAAATGCATGACTTGCTAATTTTAATTATATAGCAGTTTTTGCTTGTAAACATGATTTTATATTTTTTTTTTATAAGATGAACAGTTAATTTCAGTTAAATGTTAGATAATTACTAAATAGTTGTTAAATGTTTAAGCGAATGCATCAGGCTTGTTTTAATAATAAAGGATTTCAATTTCAGTGTTAAGTTCTTTAATATGAATTCAGCCAATTTTTTTCTTTCTAATTTAGATATCTATTGGTAGTGATCGTTACTTATCGTACGTCGCTGCACAATCACCGACAAAACAAACTTTGAATAATTTTTGGCAAATGATATGGGATGGAAACATATGCATTGTCATCATGTTGTCTAGTCTTCTGGTAAGGTTTATTCTGTTTTAAAAATATTATATATTTATACATTCTTAGAGATTAGAGGAAAACCAATCTGCAGAAATAATGTACTAAGGTCAAAGCAAACTATTTTGATTTTTGAGTCAGAAATTGCTAAATTTAACAAATATTCAATACAATTTGTCTCAACAATCTAGAATAATCAATTTTTTTCTTAAATGACTAAATTTTTTCTGCCAATGTTTTAAAATGTTTTGCAGTTATTTAGATCGCCTTTGAAAACATTTTTTAAACTCCTTTTTAAACTTAGGGTTGATTGGCTCTGATAATTAAATTAATTAAAATTATTTTTTAACAGTGTTATTAATGCTGCTAATGTTTAGGAGAATGGGGCAAATCATTGTCAATTATACTGGCCTGAAGATATCAATAATAACAACAATAGCCATGTACAAGCAGTCTCTTTCGGTCAGGTATGTTATTATCTATTCATTATTTCCTTGACCAAAGCAGTTAAAAATTTTATATTCAACAAAGCAGAAATTTTAGAATGGTATTACTACTTATTTATTTGTTGCACTCCTGAAGTAGAAGACAGAGTCTTGTATTGACCCATGTTTGTTTGTCAGTCGTTCTTTTAGTTAAATTTTTAAGTGAATTTCTCAGTAACTGTCCATTATTTTTTTTTTTGAAATTTTTGGTGAAATCATATGGGAAAAAAGAGAGGATTTCATTCTTTTAAAAAAGCTTTTTTTGATAGAGCTATGTCTGAAGTTCCCCAAATATCATAATTGTAGGCCTAAAATTTTTCTCAAAACCAATTCATTATTTAACCTACATAGTCCAAGAGATAGGTTGAATCTGTACCATATTGTGGGCTAAACATATAATATAAATTTAGATAATTTTATGGTGAATCAGAATCTAAGTATAACCAGGCATTTCTAGGGAATATTGGGGTTTTACAATCCGGATTGGGAGGGTCATAAGACCTCTAGGCATCTTCCTTACGCACATATATAATTTGATACATGCTAATGTAGGCGGGGATGGTTTCATGTACATAAACAATTGGTAAAAAGTAAATCTACCTAAGGACAGTTTCTCATATATATATAAATGCTGATTGTAAATTTACACCTCCACTGTCTGCAACTCCGAGACCTTGGTTGTTTTTCATTTAGAGGTGCATCAGGTCAGGTTATATTAAACGATGAAGGCAGATAATAGATGCTCGTGGTTGAAAGTGAATACCTTACAACGATGTCACATAAAATTTGTCAACATATTATGGCACACATCGCCAGTAGCTACGTCTTGGTAGAACACCACCAATTCCGTTTAGGCTATGTGGTGTAGGGCTAAGTCCTCGACTCATGTTCTCATCGCGTTGCTCAAAAATTGATAGATACTGGGAAGCATGCGCTTAGATATTTTGCCTGTGTGGTGTGTGAATTGGCACAAATATTCATTTAGAGACTGGTCTTGTTAGGGTATATCGGGATATATATACCCACCCTGGATGAAAAACAAATTTTGACTGAATTTACCTTCAAGAATAAAGACATCAAGCAAATACTTGCTGAGAATGTGGACTTCACGAAGGTTGCTAAAAACATCCTTAATGAGCTTGCTCCAGAAAAGAAAAGGTTCTTAAAATCTTTTCAGCCTACTGCATTTATAAAAAACATCCTTGATTGGTCCATCCTAGAGACTTTTAAGAAAAAGCTTTTGAAGCTTCTCCGGCTTTCTGGGTTTAAGCTGCATATGAAGAAGGAAAAATCCCACTTGAAACGTATACTATGCTCTAGTTATCGACAATGCCCCAGTGCTCTACCCAGACGGAAGCTACATCAACAAAAAGGAAAATCGTCTGGAAGGAGATAGAGGAAGGTGTCAGTGGTCATCAATTCGATATGCGGCTAGTAACAAGAGGGCCAGATATCACGGATGAGGGTGAGGTATATTGGGTCTCGTTTGAAAAAGAAGATCTTAGAGTAACCATAGACATGGCCTCTGAAGTGTTAGAGTTTTTGGATCTAGACAAACTCTACAAGTTATTCACTGTTATAGGTAAGTCAGCTAAAGACCCCCTAGCACCGGTAACCGAGGAAGAAGGTGTCTCTGACTACCGCATTATGGGGAAACTGATGTTTGGGTGGACCAGGTCAGCCCCAGCATTCTTCATGGTATTTATAAGCAAATTTGGGGGAATTGCCAGGAATATTCAGACTATATTCGTAATGAGCTTCGCCCGCTGCCCCAACAGCAGGGCGAACCAAGCCCAATGTTTGAGCCGGAAAAGGACAACAAGTTTATAAATTGTCAATCACTTCCAGGACAATATGACCCGAGCAGGAACTTGGTTGATGCCCAAGCACCAGCTGATACTAGAATGCTTTGACAAGAAGTTCGAAAATACAGGTTACTCATGTGAGGACATGTTTGTCCTTGAGACTAAACTCAAGGTTAAGTTGATTGCTGTTGATAGTCTGGGTAACACCCTATGGAACAGTGGGCTATACAAGTCTAGGACAAAGATCTTTGTGCCTTATCATAATAATCATGCATGTGCAGAAATTCCAATTGAACCACAAAAAATTAAGAATGTGCACCCACTGGACAGAGTTGCCGAACAAGCCTTGTCCAACCTTTATTTGGAGAACTGCAGCGCAAAAAACCATTTAATGGAGAATGAGGGTGAGAATTATGGCATTCGCAGCTAGGGCCATTTTTTTGACCGCAAGACTGGCTGCGTGGCCAGGCTGTTGTGGTGAGTGATGGTTCGCTATGCAGGTCACTATTTACATCCAGAGCGATTACTGAAGAATTTACAGAGAAAACCGGAGCAGACACTCGGGATGATGTTCCGGAAGAGCTATACATAGAATACCACAAAGCTATCCACTCTATGGGTGTTGCTACAGTCTATCATTTCTGAAAGCGGCTCAATAGGGAAGATTTAAGGCCGACCCCTATAAAATACAGAGGCGTTTGGAAGGGCGCTTAATTTGAGTCTAAAGTATGGAACAGCCAAGATGCCACAGCAGGAACAGGCAAACATCACCATTTGGATATGTGACCAGCCTTTCTAGCATGCAAAGATTCTTCCATGGGACAGGTTGATGATGCTATTGACTTTGTGAGTGAATATGGGTTCCCGACGAGTTTTGAGATAATGTAGAGGGTGTGCCCCTTAGCAATGTCCTTACCCTAACTGGTGTAGTCCAGTTTTCCGCTTGGGTGTTTAATCCAAACACTCATTCGTATACCATCGTTCACGATGAAGAGCATCTGCATGAAAACCAGGGATGGATCACCATTCCAGAGCTCAGAGACTTACTCGACTCTGGGGACATGAAAAAAGTCACTGTCTGCAAGGTCGTTTATAGCATTGGTACTAAACCAAAGATCAAGTTCCCCAACAGAGACTTGGTTGTCCAGTTCATTGCGTTCCGAATGATGCTGAGATGTTTACCCCAAGAAGACTTCCTATAGGTTTGCACAGATGCCATCCACACAAAATCCCTTCCTATCGAGGTCAAAGGCCTACTTGTTGAGAATGGCCTAATAAGGTATGGATAATGGCGACACAAGCAACCCGTACATGAGTGGCGTCCTAAGGCTGCAGCTTGGACAATCAAACCTGCTGGGCAACTTCACTTGCAAGTAAACAAGTTGCCCCGCATCCATCTGATCTCATGGCGGCTACTGCAAGGCATACGTATTTGACTGGTCACGGTTGAAGCGGTAAGACGGAAATCTTTACTGGGCACAAACTAGTTGTTTTCACTCAAGAAAATAATCTGGCCTGGTTGCATAACCCCCATCTTGACTTGGAATCCCATCAAGCTCAAACCATCAATTGTTGCTTCTGCATCAACACCACAAAGCGGATAGAAGGGTGGGCCCTATTTCCTTCGTTTATCGACTCGAAAATCTTGCTGAGGTTATAGTGTTTAATGAGTGCTGTAAGGTTCCAACCAAGACTTTTAAGACCATACTTGTCTACCTGTCCCTCTGAACCTGTCAAGTAATATGTTTTGGGGACTCTGGGCAGATTCCCCATTGAGTGGTAAAGAAGGCCCACACGAAACATTCTGGAGGAATGGGCAAAGTCTAATATCGGCCAATTAAAAACCGACTATCAATGCCTCTGTGAAGTGTTGGTACTACATTACATACAAGTAGCGTTTAAATGGAATTAAGGGTACTAGATACTTGCCTACCAACACATCCAGCTAGGATTTTTATTTGGATCGACAATCTGCGGTAAAACAACGTTCAATCAGAACCTCATACTCAACCCACAGTCACAGCATGAAGCGCTATACCTTTGTGTTTGCTGACCGGACCAACCAGCATATTGCAAATTCATAACCGTTTTCAAAACCTGAGGCCTCCCGGTTACAAAAGTTTTGATAATAAGGAGATTCAAACTCATACCATCTAAGTGGCTGATATCTTAATTCAACACCTTAGACCATCGGCCCACACTAGTACATGTTAACTTTTAAAACTATGTTTTTTACCATATAGATGTGCTAATCCCTTTAGAATTACTTTTACTACTACTTTGAGGTTAAGGCTGGTACCAAAGTAAGAAAATACTTCAATATAATTATGGTTGCTGCACATTACAGACAATTGTTTAATTTTCCCTCTGTCAGCAAAACTGCTGATTGTGTGGCATCCTGTAAAGCTATGCAATCCAATCAATACACGAACCAATATATTGCTTGATTTCTATTACTGGTATTGTTTTTTTTGACCCAATCCCTCATTGTTGTAGAACCAAACGAAACTCTTTAACTAAGCACTCACAGTAGAATAGTCTAGATTATACTTACATACAATTTCTTGATTTACCCGTCCTGCTTTACATGACTTGCGACCGTCACATGCATGATGCTGTTGATAATCTCTTGAAACTTGCTAGAGTCCCTAAAAGCCTGTGTAAAATTGGCTCACTGGGCCATTAAAACAACCCAAGGAAAACCTTTCTAACATGGGATTTCGTAACAGTCCTTGTGAGCTCATTTAGGCAGGCTTTTATGAGCCTGAGTGGCCATTTCTTCCTGGCAACACCTGCTGTATCAGGGTTGTATATAAATAGTGGTATGGAATTCTATACTGGCATGGTGTACATAAATCAGCATTTGTGTATCTGCTTCCTGGTGATCAGACTCAAATTCAGGTTCTTCCTTGATCCCATTGTTTGAAATTATACGTGTATTTTCACCTTGTATGAATTCAATCTTTCCCTGATTATTTCAACATTTTCTTCCCATTCATTGATGATGTTCCAATTTGTTTTTATTTTCATTAGAAGAAAGCATTGTTTTATTTCTGCAGTTGCAACAGTTTGTTTTAGTTTGACCTCTCCAAAAGAACGATTAGATTTTTCTACATCTTTGATTGAGTTATCGCAATAAACATAATTAATTTTATCAATATGTACTACAGACTTCGAAAGAAAGCAGATTAATTTTATTAGTTTGACAGAAAATTTTCTGTATGTCATCTTTGAAGGTTTCATTTGTCTAACACACGCTATCAAAAAAACACCTTGACACCAATATGTGCGAGTTCGATATATAAAATAACACAGTGGTTATATTGAAATTTTTGTGTTTTTAACATAGGTCATGAATAGTTAATGAATTAGATTAAATTGAAGTAAACTTTGTAGTTTGGTAAGAAACAAAGTAAATCGTAGATACTGTTTTGGGATTAAACAGTTTTTGCTTAGTAATTCAATTTTTTGTTTCTGTTGTTTCTAATTAAATCTTAAAGTGAAAATAGTGATTTTTTTGTTGGTACTTTCATTTTGGTAATTCGTTGCAGATGGTAATTTTTATATTTATTTTGAATTGGTAAGATCTTGTTCTACGCGGTCTGAGAACGCTGGCTAACACTCTGAGTATAGTAAGATCACAGGAGATTGTTCACTACAAATAAGAGCAATAACAGACATCTACAAAACTAATTTTTTTGTTTTTAAAAGAGAGCATATTTTGATCCATTTACCACTTGGTGAAAACTGTCAGTTTTTGTTACTGGGCCCAAGTATGGTAAGTTTTTTTTACCCAGAATTATCATACTTGAGGCATCATTTGTCTCGTATGGGTCCCTCTAGCAAACTGTAATTTTATGGCGCTGGGCCCATGTTGTCATTATTTTCATCAAAATTGAAATTTGAATTCATTGCATTTTTCTCTACGAAATTATCTTCCAGTTCTACTGAAATTTTGTATGTTGTTTAAAATAATATTTACATTAATTCGTTTATTCATTAAAGATCATTATTAAATAGCTGCTATTTTAAAAAGTTTACCTCTCTCCAGATGTAAATAGGGATAAAATTTGTCTGAAAAATACTTTCTGATTCTTTGTGAGGTTAAACAATTATATTTCTGAACATTTTTCCATGTTAACCATTTTAGAAATTTTTTTGAGAGCCACTATTTAGGCCTCTTATAGTGAAACTTTCTCCAAAAAAATTTTTTTGGACCAGAAGAATCTCAAAATTTTTTTGGTTTTTCTTCTCTAAACATTTGTTATGTAAGAAAATATTGTTGGTTCACCGAGCAATAGATCAGAAAAAAAGTATTTAAATCTTACTTTTGCATCTTTTCCAGACTCTATAAATTTTTCTGAAGCTTTTCAAGATTATCCATAGTCACAAATGCTCCAGAATTTTTTAACTTAGTAATGGCTTCGTTTAAGGATTTTAAAGCTGAATTTCTTGTCTTTCTCAATTTTTTTGATTCTAAAAGTTATAGAGTGGAAAAGATTATCAGATAAAGTTGTTAAATTTCATCTAATATAATCCTATGATTTATAAATTTCCTTTTTAGATTAAAGTATAACTGATGCAAATCGGAATTTAAGGAAATTATGAATTGAAGAGTTAATGAGCTGAAATTTAAATGAAATAATAAAACTAAATGAAGTAGTTGGTAGTATTCAATGTGGTTTATTTGTCCAATGTAATTTTCTCCATACTGCCAAAATAAATAGAAGGAATGTGAAATATGCAGCTAAAAATATAGGATTAACCATTAGCTAAAGATAAATTTTAATTGGTCACTTTGTTTCCAAAATAAACTAGTTTTAATCATTAAAGGATCATTGGTATTTATTTGATGAAGCCTGGTATAGAATAAAACAAGACGAGCAAATTCATTTTCAAATCTGTTATTGGAATGAGTCCATAATGATGACTTAAACGAGTTATTTTAATTACAATCCTAAAAACCTGGTTGGCATTTTGAATAAAGAATTTCTCAAACTTCCTTTGAAAAATATACTATAACTGTCTAGCTTAACCAAGCACAGATAATAAGGTCTTTGACTTACTAAACAATCATCAATCAGAATTTAATGGTGAGATTGTCAAAAATTAAAACTTTAAAAATCAATAACATAATTTCAAATGATAATGATAAATCTTTCCTGTAATTTTTTTTATTTAATCTTTGTGAATGGCTTTTTAATACCATCACTTTTTAAAGTAGCACCAGTTAATGAATTCCTATGCCCGCAAAACAAGAAGGTTTCAAACCTTGTAATAGGTATATAAACTTTTTTTTACTTTTTTCACTCTGTCAAAGTGCTGTTGAAGGAGTTTCAGTGCAAATAAAGAGCTTCTTGTAAAAACCTCTAACATAATGTGTATACAATTTTATATATTTTGTCTGCTATTTTTACATATTGGCTTTATTGTTTATAATTGGCTATACTTTTGGATTTTTCTAAAAAAGATTCTTTTGAATTCTTCTGAAATCAGTTTTGGAGTGAAAAAAGTTATTCTGTTTCTGACATTTATCAACATATTTATTTAGGTTGAGGTGACATCAAACTTCGTCAACACATTCGCCCATTATATTATTCGGAGCCTCACTGTTTCTCATAACACAAGCACTGAGGTAAAATTTTATTTAGTCTGTAAAATATTTTACTATAAATTCTTATTTTGTGTTTTAACACACATAATTAAAATTCAGTGCGACTTTAAACAGACTCTTCCTGTATGTTTATATTGTATTCAGGTTTTTTCTGGAATGAAAGTTTTTTGTTTAAAAAAATTTTTAAAAAAATGATGTTTAGATATAAAGCTTTTGTTTCTAGGAACTATTTACTGAACCTGTAATATAATTTATTCAATTAGTTAAATGTTTTCACAAAATTTTTGAATAAAATTATAATTTTCGTTCATGTTTTTTTCTCTGTAAATTTTCTGACTTTTGGAATAAACAAATACTGACGTCACCAAGACTAAAAAATTTTTTAAATTTAAAAATAGATCTTGTCAGCATGAGTCAGGTTTTTATAGGGAATCATTTAGTTGAAGGTATATTTAAGTTAAGTTTAAAAATTTATTTTCTAACAGTTCATTAGTTTCTATCAGCGTAACTTTTTAGAGACGTACTTTATTTCAAATCGAATATTTACAATGGCCAAAAGATGGTGGTGTACCAACTTGGTCAAAGCCGTTCATCGGTAAGTTTTAGTTTTGTTATGTTTTTTGTCTTGTAATAGTCTCAGTATCAGTTTTGATAAATGAAATTTTGTTTTATTTAAAAATCATTCAAAAAATCTATCACTCTAAATGAATTAAAATAAGTATGATATTAAATAAAAATCTTAAAAAGCATGCATTAACAAATATCAACTAGCCGATTATTT